>CABHPQ010169636.1:11519-42949 GCA_902168405.1 Peromyscus aztecus
CCAGATCTCATTACAGATGGTTGTGAGCCACCATGCGGTTGCTGGGAACTGAACTCAGGACCTCTAGAAGAGCAGTCAGTGTTCTTAACCCCTGAGCCATCTCTCCAGCCCCTTGTGGCTTGCTTCTAATGAGAGTGGATGTGAGGGTGGAGGTGAGAAGAGGCCCAGGTAGCCTTCCAAAGCTGTCTTTGGAATCTTAAGTTCAGACCTGACATTCTGGGGGCCCCTTTCCAGGCTCACTCTTATGGGTCCACTCTGCTGATTTATAATGGGTGCCCGTCTCCCCCTCAACCTGGTTGCGGGTGTCTACCATTCTACTTCCCAACTCTCTGAACCTGGCTGTGTTAGCTACTTAATGGAAGTGGAATCATACAGTTTTGAGTTTTGTGACTGGTTTAGTACAAAATTTTCAAGATTCATCCCTGTCTTTGAGCACAGTGGTACATGCCTAAAGTCCTGGCACTCAGGAGGCTGAGGCAGGAAAATGTAGACCTTTAGGTCAGGCTGAACTATACAGTGAGACCCTATATCTCTCATTTCCTGTTTTAAGAAAGAGAAAAAGAAAAGAAGGGAAGGAAAGAAGGAAGCAAGCAAGGAAGGAAAGAAAACTGGGTGTGGTGCATGCTTCTGTAGTGCACTGTGAGGGGGAGGCAGAGGCAGGCGGATCTCTCTGAGTATGAGGCCAGCCTGGTCTACAAGAGTTCCAGGACAGCCAAGGCTAGACAGAGAAACCCTGTCTCCAAAAAAATGAAAGGAAAAAAAAAAAAAAAAAAGAGGACCAGCAAGATAGCTTAGTGTTTGCCACCAAAGTTGACAACGTGTTGGATCCTCAGAACCCACATGGTGGAAGAAGAAATCCAGCTCCTACAAGTTGTCCTCGGACCTCCACATGTGAGCCATGGCATGAAGGCATCCACACAGACACAATAAATAAATACATGTAAACATTTTAAATTAAGAAATGGAGGGGGTGGAATGGAGAGAAGGAGATGGGTCCTTTCAAAGGCAAACTAATGCTCTGTGGTGCCTGTTTTCCTCGACTTATCCACTAATGGACACTCGGATTG
Organism: Peromyscus aztecus; assembly: GCA_902168405.1. Classification (NCBI taxonomy): domain Eukaryota; kingdom Metazoa; phylum Chordata; class Mammalia; order Rodentia; family Cricetidae; genus Peromyscus; species Peromyscus aztecus. The sequence goes on from CABHPQ010169636.1 coordinate 12,587, forward strand.
CTTCTCCTTGGCCACTCTGCAAGCTTCCGGTTTGGGGGATATATACTCAGAAGTGGGGGTACTGGGTCATATGGTCAGTCATAGATTGGCTGATTAAGGACTACTGAGATCTCGACATCCTTGGACATACTATTTTCAATAGCAGCCACCTGCATGGATGTGAAGATCTCGGGATAGGCTATAAAAATATGAGCTTAACCTTGAGCAGTACGTGGTGAATGGGCTGAGCAGGGCATTGTGCCTTGCTTAGTGTCTACACAGGTCCTCAGACAGGCCTGGGATCCTGAAGGATGAGGAGGCCTTTCATCCTTGGGGGTGGGGGGGCACAATGGTGTTATAAAAGCCTGTCTTCTCCAACTCACTTTCAGTTCATTATAAAGCATTTCCACCTGTTAATGGCTTTCAGGATCATGCTATTCCACCTTAATTAAGCTAATCCTCACATTATGATCAAGAAATCTGATAAAAAATGATCTGTAACATCACACATAGGAGATCAAATGAACAATGTGAACTACAGGGAAATGAGGAGTGACAATTCCTGTGGCCCCTTCTTCGTCATAAAAAACAAACACAAGCTGACATGTTGGTCCAAACAAAGGAAAGAATTAAGAAAAGAAAGTATGAAGCCCTTACAGATTTATATCTGCCCGACGAAGCCACTTATGTATCCCGCATAAGTGCCATGAATCCTAACTACTAGACCACCAGGAAAAAGATAGTGAAGTGTCCACTGTGCCCTGTGCCATCCAGAAACCAGCTAATTATCGGGCACGCCATGTCAAACATTTTTATTCATGGGGCACATGATCAAAAATATTTGGAGACAGTGACTGGAAAGAGGGTCCCTGTCTTTCATTCCTGGATCTTCTAGGCAAGACTGACTCAACAGTTTGGAGGCATCACACAATGAATACTGGGAGAGGGCTGGGGTGAGCATCGTGTATGAAGGACAGAATTGCTCACGCAGAGTCACTTTCATCCAGGACCCCAGGATTTCTCAAAACAGGAATAAGGGCTGTGGACGGCCCTCAGGGGTTCCCTGGGCTTCTCTCTATATCTCTTTTGGTACGGCTTCCCGCAACTTCTTCCACTTAGTTGTGTCCCTGTGGACTTGGGTTGTCTCCTGTGTAGGATGGGGCTGTTATCTCCTTTTCACGAGGCTGTGGAGAGACGCCTAGCAGAGTGCCAGGGGTCCTCCAAGGGCTGCCTAGGATGATAACCGGACTACTTGCTAACTCAGAAAAATGGTGCATTTTACGGCTGTGAACATCTTACCAGGTGTAGCAGGGAGTGAGCGCTCAGGGCTGGCCATGCCCCCATGCTTCCATTCCCACCCACGGCTTCAGGGAACACTGCATGATCCTAACTTGTTTCCCGAATCCCATCTCAGAGAGTTCCGTTTCAGTAGTCTTTGGAAAGTCCTTCGAAGGGCTGCATCACGCTCCACCAGTGGCTGGCTGGTAATTCACCTCCCTTCTGCCTTCCTCTTTTCTTTCATTTCTTCAGTGCTGGAAACAGAACCCAAGACTTTGCACATGCTAGGCTAGGCAGGCTGCTCTGACGTTCAGCCCTTGCCTTGTTCTTGTCTCTTTAATGCTTCGTCCCCATCTGCCTGGCGAGCTCTCCCAGGTCTGGCTTTCCCTGCCCACTTCACAAGCCTCCAGCTTGGATGACGTTGGAACCCAGGCTGGGCTCTCCATGATACCTGATGGCCTCCAGGTCTCTCCTCTCCCCTCAGGGAAAGGGGACCACATGCTCGATCTCACACTGTCACTCCCATTGGTAGAGCCAAGCAGCCAAGGTGATCCCTGGACTGTTAGACTCATGCGCGGTGACCACATGACAAGTGGGGGAAAGATGGAGGAAAGAAGGGAGGGAGAAGGGGGGAAGGAAGGAGAGGTAAGACTGGTGCAAAGGAAGGAATGAAGGAAGAACAGAAGAGAAAGAGAGAAGGGAGAGAGAGAAAAGAAGCAAGGAGGAGGATCTTTGTACACCTCCAAACCATGTAGGTCCCACTCCAGAACATTCTTTTGCTGGGCAAACTCCTACTGACCCTCCAAGATCCAAAGAGCATCCTCCTCTGAGTGGTCCTCCAACTGTACGGCCTTGCCCAACTTCATGGCAACCCCATGGGGGCACTTGTGACTGTGCTGCACAGGCAGGGAAGCTGAGGGTTGGGAGGTTCCAACCACTGTCTAGATGCACCTCATCCTCAGAGAAGATCAGCACAGAAGACAGGTCACCCATACGCCTCTGAGGACCACCTCCCCAGAGGTCAGAGAAGGACCTGGGATCTGTGGGCAGCCCATCTTACCCAGAAGGCATACCACTGGCTGTCCGGAAATGCCAGGAAAGGAGTTCAGGAACTGCGTGGCAGAAATTGAAGCAGAAGCTGAGCCTTGGGTTCCTGGTTGAACTATGACCAACAGCGAGCATGCACTCCTAAGATCTCAACTTCCGGGCTTGCTTTCTTCCAATTCACTTATTCCTACTCTCCCTAGAAGGAGGATGCTGACGGAGTCCAGCTCCGACCTTTTGAAGGGCTCATGGGGGGGGAGGAGAGAGGAATGAGGAAGTATTAGATAGAAATAGAGACATAGATGGAGAGAAAGACAGAGACACAGGATCGCTTTGGGAGGGCCCTGGGTCAATACCCAGCCACCTCCAGATTTATTCTAATGGGCTTTTTATAGACTACCAAGTGGAGAGGCAAAAGACCTCTGCCTTTCAAGATCAAACCACAACGTACACCAAGTACAACCCACAACCCTTCAAAACACCTGGTAACCAGACCCCTGACCAAATCATCCTCTTATGCAGCCCTGCTGGGTGAAGCAAGCTCAGGCTTTCTGACCTTGAGTAAGGCCTTACTAGGGAGCCTCTGCGGGCCCCCACAGGATGCCCACATCCTTCACGGCCTTCCTTCCCCTCTCCCCTCTCCTCCTGCTTCTCCCTTCCCCTCATATCCTCCTCCCCCTCATTCCTTCCCCTCCCTCCTCCCTTGTCCTCTCTAAAAACACCCATTGCTGCTGCTCAAACCGTGTCTCCACAATGACCTCTCTGCCAATTCCAGGCACACAGAGCCAAGGGACCAGCTCCCCTCAGATACTTCAGATTGACCCCGAGAGATCCCTACCCCACTTCTACCCCTCCTCCATTTACTTATGAGGTAGCTCTAAGGTCTTTGCTTCCTGAGCACAATCCTCCCACGGTTCCCTATGGTCCTAGAGAAGTCCACACCTGACTCAGCATTCCATCCACCAATCGGCACTCTCCTCAAGTTTCAATTCCCATCCTTCGCGGGGTGGAGTGTCCCTGTTGTACCATCGGCAGAGATGACGAGGGACTGCTCAGATTACACTGGACAGTCGGTGCTTGGATTAGCACCAGGGGCGCTAGGTGATTTGTCTTGTGACATGCAAGACACCTGTCAACTGCCGAGAGCAGCATGTCATAGCAGTTTCCCAAAGGCCTCAGGCTCTTGAGCCTCCATCTGCTATCCTAGCTAACTCTGCCGGCATGTGAGTCCCCAGCCTCTCCCTCGGGCCCATCTCAGTCCACAAGCCTCGGCTCTGCAAGCATGGCTTGTTCAGATGTGTCTCCCTAGAGTGCCCCATTTCAGCAAGCACAGCTGAGTGAGCTGTGGCTCTTCTCCTGGTTCTCGGTCATTCTGAGTTCCTCCTGCCCAGCAGGGCAGGGTTCAGGCCCAGAGAAGACCCTGGGCATAGAGTCTGAGGGTTCTCTTGTGCACAGGCAACTGAGGCAAGTCCCCCTGCTGTGTTTTGCAGGAACTCTCCAAGCTGGGTTTAGGGGTGGACACTAACACAGAACTGCAAACTCTACAGCTGCCCGTGGATTACAGGGAAGTGAATCGGAGGCTCACCACAATCTGGGAAGATTTGCGACCACAAGTAAGTGATGCCTGGAGAGGCAGTGGACCTGGGAGGCTGCTGATGTGCCAGGGCCTAGGAACTTTCTGGACCTTGTTCTAGGTTTGATTTGAAGGCTGGAGTGCACCTTTTTCCCGAGCCCCATCAACAGTGTGAGGTACAAGCTTCTGTCATAAAATTCTGGGTTTGTATATAAATTTATGCTGAAACATAGGGTGGGTAGATCTTAAAAGGTGACTGGGGGCAGAAATTATATATATATATTTCCGAGACAGGGTTTCTCTGTGTAGCCTTGGAACTCACTTTGTAGACCAGGCTGTCCTCAAGCTCACATTGATCTGCCTGCCTCTGCCTCCCGGGTGCAAGAAATGAGAATCTTATTTCAAGCAAGAGGACCTGAATTAAGTCCCTTTTATGGCTGTGGTGCTGGCTGTTCTGAGGGACTTAAGTCAAAGAGCCTTTGGACCTGGGTAAGAAGGTTAGATGATAGTCCACCCAGGGTCAGCCCACCTTCAAAGCACCCTGCCAGGGTCCTGGTGTGGTGACTCACACCTTGGTTTCAGCACTTGGGAGGCCTAGAGGCAGGTGGATCTTTGTGAGTTTAAAACTGGCCTGGTCTACATTGTGAGTTCAAAACCCCATTCCAAGCAAACAAAAGCACTCTGCTTAGATAGTAATTGAACATAAACTTTGTATAAAAAGGGGGTACAAATATCCGTTCCCCCAAAGGTAAGAGAATGAAGGAGGTCACACACAGCACCCTGTGGTAAGACTCTACCCAAATGCTGCAACAAAACCCTCTGCAACTATTTTCAAAAGCGGCAAAATAAAGTCTAACAAGATTTGATGAGACTACTGCTAGCCCCTTTTATGAAAGTTTCATTAAAAAGATGTGTGATTCTGCTGAAGGGCTAGTTTCTTCCGGGGTCATCTTAGATACCAGCTTGCCCCCACCCACTCATGGGGAAAGGGAGCACACAGCCTTGCGAGAGCCATTTCAAACAGAACAGTACTTGAATGTAGATTTAACATGCCTTCCAGTCAACCCAAAGAGATGTTCTTTTTGGTCCAGTTCCATTAATTAGGGACCCAGGCAGGGATCCTGGGGTTTCCTGGTAGATTTGGAGCTTGATCTGTTTTGTACCCTGGAGCTGGGCTCTGCCGTGCCTGGGCCTTTCTGAACATCTAGTGATCTGATGTCCTGCGATTTCTGATGTGTGTTCACACAGCTTGCTGTGCATGTGGGCATGGACACTTCCACCAAGGCCATCTTTCTGGAACAGTGTGGCAAGAATCGAAGTTACCGGGATACAGATATATGAGGTTTCCAGCCTGAGGGTGGAGTGTGCCTCTCAGGTGGCCCGGAAGTGATACACTCTGTTATCAGCATGAAGGAAGTCTGCCGGCGTGTTTCTGTTGAGGATGTCGAGGTGGCCTTTTCCCGAGATGCAGGCAGGTACACTTCAGGTGTCCATAGGCCAAACAGGTGCGAGAGAGGGAATGTTCTTCACAGTCCCTTCTCTCTCCTCAAGATGTTAGCCTATGGTGTCCAGGTGGCTGCTATGGTCACCGGCATCCCCAGAGTTGCCTGTCTTTGTCACAGGCCCTGCTGATGAGTTTAACCTCTCTCCAAATGCTGACAGCCCCTCCCAACTGAGCATTCTGTCCTCTCTTCAAGGGATAAAGAAATGCCCGAGTGAAAATGCAAATGAGGGAGTGACTGTAGTAAAGGTGTTTTACCAGGAGTTGATTGAAAGTCTGGTTCAATTCTGTCCTGACCACTTGCTGGTCATTAGACTGAGACCAAGACCCAATGTCTGTGTTCTTAGTGCGGTGTCCTTTCTCTAGTGGAAGGACCAAACTCAAGTGGTAGTCCCCTCACGCTTTATGAACACGGCACTTACGGTGTCTGGAAGTGGCAGGGTCCAGGAGTAATGGGAGTCTCCTGTGGTTGCAGGTACGTCTGTGATTACACCTACTACCTGTCCCTGTACCTCGGAAATGGGCACGCAGCGCTCATTCATGTCCCTCCGCTGTCACACCGGCTCCCAGCCAGCCTTCTGGGCAAAGCCTTGCAAGTCATCATCCAAGAAATGCTGGAAGACAGTGAGGAGGTCCAGACTCAAAAGTACAGCAGTCAAAGGGAAGCAGCAGGGGGATGCCTCCTTTAGATGAAATGTTTCAACCCTCGGTGGAAAAGCCAGTTGTGCTGCGAGAGTCTCCGAAAGAGTGGCTTGTGAGGCAGGGTACATGGCTGGGGTGGGGATGGGGGGACTGAGGCCACAGAATGACAGGGGTATTTTAGTGTCCAAAGCGAAGAGAAGATTCCCAAAGGCAGATGTCTCACAGGGGATTAGCTAGCTGAAGCTAAGACTTTCAGGACAATTTTTTTTTTTTTTTTTGGTTTTTCAAGGACAATTTTATTGCAACCCGTAGTTTCCCTTCCAAGGCTGTGTGGTCCTTCCTACATTGATGGGATGACAGAGCTGCTTCAGAGGTTCCAGAAATGGAGATGTAGCTCTGGCTCCAGGGGCCCCAATTCTGGTCCCTAAGCTTGTCATTTAGGTCTTCTGAATGGCTTTGGGGGCCACCCAGTCTCTAGTGCTTGGCTTTCTCCTTTCTCTGTCTCTGTCTCTCTCTCTGGTCTCTTTCTGTCTTTCTCTGTCTCTTCCTCTCTTTTAACAATTTTTTTTGTTTGTTTTTTGAGACAGGGTTTCTCTGTGTAGCTTTGCGCCTTTCCTGGAACTCACTTGGTAGCCCAGGCTGGCCTCGAACTCACAGAGATCCGCCTGCCTCTGCCTCCCGAGTGCTGGGATTAAAGGCGTGCGCCACCACCGCCCGGTGACAATTTTTAATCGAGTAATTCAGTAGTATTTATTTCATGCACTCTGCGGGGTGTTCATCATCACAGTGCATCTCTAGAACTTTCTCCTTGGAATGTGAAATGCTACCCCAGGCTCCTGTGTTTGAAGCACTTGGTCCCCAGCTGGTGGAGGGCTGTAGAATCTTTAGATGGTGGAACCTTGCCTGAGAAAGTGAGTTACTGCCAGCAAGTGTCCACACTTTATAGCCCTCCCCCGCACTTCCCACTTCCTGTCACTCTGGGTTCCGGAAAGCAGATGCCAAGTGACCAGCCTGCCTCCTGCTGCTGCCACTATGGCTTTCCTTTGAACTGTATGTACACCAGAACAAACTGCTTTTGCCCCAGCACCCGACCACAACAGGAGGAAAAGGAAGGGATCCACCATTAAACAACAGCTCCCTATTGTTTCTCTTCCTCAGCCTTTGGCAAGCACCCCTGTACCTAATGTAAGTGGAACCTTACATTATTTGTGTCTCTAGGTTCATCCATGTGGTAGCACATGATAGGATCTCATTGCCTTGTAAGGCTGAACACTATTCCACTGTATGAATACACCACACTTGTTTTCCCCACCATCTATAGACGGTCACTTAATAAATGCTGCTTTGAACATTGATGTCTGAGTATCTGCTCAGGTTCCTGATTTTCAGTTCTTTTTTTTTTTTGTCTATACCCAGATGCGGTGGTTTGAATAAAGATAGTCTCTGTAGACTCATAGGGAGTGTCATTATTGGAGGTGTGTTGGGATTCCTAGCCACTCCTCCACTGACATGACTACACATGCGCAGTTCAGTAGCCAAGCAAGGGGCCTTACTTCCTACTTAATCCATGTGCTGCATGATCTTGTAATTTGCGCACAGCATGATCACGCAATCTGCATATGTGTGGTGTAGCTCCATAGGCCCATATGCGCATGTGCAGGGGAATCCTTAAAAAGCTGGTCACAGACTTCTCCTCCCCCATCTCTTCTTCCTCCTCAGGTGTCTTTCCAACAGGCCTGACCACATTCTGTCCTATCTCTCCTTCCTCCTAATAAAACTCTGATAGTGAGTTTTGTCGTGCCTCGTGACCTTTCCTCCCAGAATAAAAGTGCCGCATTAAAACCAACAAGGGGCTGGGGATTTAGCTCAGTGGTAGAGCGCTTGCCTAGCAAGCACAAGGCCCTGGGTTTGGTCCTCAGCTCTGGGGGGAAAAAAACCAACAAGGTGTGGCCCTGTTGGAGTAGTTGTGGGCTTGTTGGAGGAAGTGTGTCACTGGGGTAGACTTTAAGCTCAAGGCAGGCCTCGTGGCTCACTCTCTCTTCCTGCTGTCTGTGGATCCAGATGTAGGACTCTCAGCTACCTTTCCAGCACCGTATTTGCCTGCACGCCACCATGCTTCCTGCCATGATGATAATGGACTGACCGCTGAACTGTCAGCCAGCCCCAATGAAAGGTTTTCCTTTAGAAGAGTTGTCATGGTCATGATGTCTCTTCACAGCAATAAAACCCTAACAAAGACACCAGAGGTGAGTGGCACCTGAGAATTCTGTTCAGCTTTTTGAGGGAGTGCAATGCTATTTTCTACAGTGGCTGCACCACTGTTCCTCCCCACTGGCTGGGTTTGCTCAGAAAGCCAGCTCGGGAACTGGACTTGGCTCTTCGCCATCGTCAGCATTAGCCTTACTTTAAAAACATCAGGATCCTCTTGTCTTAGTCACTTTTCTATTGCTGTGATAAGACACCATGACCAAAGCAACCTACAGAAGAAGGATTTTATAGGGGACTTACAGTTCCAGAGGATTAGAGGCCATGGCCATTATGGTGGTGAGCAGGGCAGCAGGCAGGCTGGCATGGTGCTGGAGTGGTGTCTGAGAGCTTATATCTCATCCACAAACACAAGGCAGAGGAGAGAGAGAGAGAGAGAGAGAGAGAGAGAGAGAGAGAGAGAGAGAGAGAGAGAGAGAGACTCTGGGAATGGCTTATGCTTTTGAAACCTCAGTGACACACTTCCACTAACAAGGCCACACCTCCTAATCCTTCCCAAACAGTTCCACCAACTGAAGACCAAGTACTGAAACTTATGAGCCTGTGGGAGCTGTTCTCATTCAAATGACCACATTCCTGTTTCACCTTTTGTCTTCATTTTAGGCCACTGAGCCGGGTTTTGTGCCAAGCTGCGCACAGCCAAGTCCCGTGTGTCTACTCCGTCAGTGTCTTTCGGGTACCCATTTCATTATGAGCCCCATCAGGAGCACTGTTTCCTCTAAAGAAGTGGATGAAAGTAGCTATTAAACGCTGGGCAATCTCTTGTCATGTCGGTATGCTCAAAACTGCTGTTTGCTACTTATGTCTAAAAAAAACAAACAAATAATCACAGTGGCTTCCTGTAAGAAAACGCATTTGTAGCCTAATAGCTAAGGGAGACTGAGTTGGGGTGATAGTTCAGTGGCATTGTGGGGCATGAAGCCTAGTCTTCTACATGTGTTCCAGGACAGCCAAGGAGAGAGAAGGGGAGATGGGGAGAGGAGCAGGAGAGGAGGAGGGGGGGTACGGAGAGGGGGTAGAGGGGAGGGGGAGGGAGAGAGAATGTGAATGTACAAGGCCCTGGGTGCAATAAAGAGCCACCAAAACCCAGTGTCGGGCCAGGTGGTGGTGGTGCACGCCTTTAATCCCAGCACTAGGGAGGCAGAGGCAGGCGGATCTCTGTGAGTTCGAGGCCACCCTGGGCTACCAAGTGAGGTCCAGAAAATGAAAAAAGAAAAAAAAAACCCCCATAAAACAAAAAACCAAAAAAAAAAAAAAAAAAAAAAAAAAAAGCCACACCAGTGTCAAACCCAAAGGAACTGAATAGCTCTCATCCCTCCCCCCCTCATCCCCCAGGCATGTCTTTTCTGTGTAGCCTGCCTCTGCCTCCCGAGTGCTGGGATTAAAGGCATGTGCCACCACCACCAGGCTGCTCTCATTTCTCTTGCTTGAAGAAAAGACTTTATGAGACTCTCTGCAAATCAACCAGGAACATTTGACATATGGCAGGTCCAAGTCACATGAAGGCAGATGAAAGCCAAAGGTGGGTTGGAATGGTGCAGGCCAGCTGCACAGAGCCTAGCTGCTCGGCTGGTCCCATGATGGAGGCCCTTCTCTGTGAGTGGAGAGCTTCTGCCGTAAGCCTGATGTCCCGTGGTTCTGGAGTGGGCTCTCCAGGGATACTTCTTAATCACTTGGCACCGGCCAGACACATTACAAAACATTGCAGGTGTTTTTGTTTGGTTGGTTTTTGTTTTTTCAAAGATACCTAGTTGGGAGGCCCAGAGCTCCCCACTGATGACCAGTCCTTCCATTTCCCCTTCTGCACCTCTGAAGTTTCTCAAGACCCCAGGGACCCAGCTGCATCGTGGTTTGGTAATTGGCCCCGGCAATACACACTGCACCCTCTTCAGTCATGGCTTTTGTATGTTTGATGGTTTTATGTGGGTGGTTTTGTATGTTTGATAGCCACAGTGTGAAAGGCTGGCCTCCGTTGGTCATGTAACAGCTGGGAGGATTGGAGCATGACTGTGTGTCTATAATCCAGACTAATTAAAAAGTCCTGCCTCTGCAGGGGATTGTGAACACCCAGTGAAGGGCTGGATGCGAAAATGTCACCAACAGCACATTAGTACCAAAAAAATAAAAAATAAAAAAAGGCTCTGAGTGTGGGTCCTTAAGCTTGTGGCTTGGATATGGTTGTAAGGTGGTTTCCCGAAGGTTCATGTGTTGAAAGCTTGGCCCCCTGCATGCAAATGGTAAGGAAAGGCAGGGCCTTTAAGAGGTGGGGCTCGTGGGAAACGCTTAGGCTAGTTGCCCTGGGATGTTACATATTCTTGAGGGAAACTTGTGCTTTCTCAGTGTTGAAAGAGCCTGCTGGCAGCCGGGGCGGTGGTGGCGCACGCCTTTAATCCCAGCACTCGGGAGGCAGAGGCAGGCGGATCTCGGGGCGAGCCAGGTCAATCTGGTCTACAAAGCGAGTTCCAGGAAAGGCGCAAAGCTACACCTGTCTCCCAAAACCCAAAAAAAAAAAAAAAAAAGAGCCTGCTGGCTTCTGAATTGCTCTCTGGCTTCTTGTTTTGAGACTTGATGGCTTCCTTTTGCCATCAGCTATGAGGCCGTCACCAGAGCGGAGCCAATGTTAGCACCATGCCCTCAAATCTTCAGTAAAGTTAAACTCTGTCTTTCAGTGAGCCCACCTCAGGTATCTTGTTATATTATCAACAGAGGTTATCTGGACCTGTGGGAATAAATATATAGAACCCACTTAAGAGGTGACTCAGAGGGGAGAGCGTCTGGCTTTTATAAAAGGTCCACTACCTCACCCTCAGAAGCGGCTGCCTCTGGCCAGGCAGGCTTACTGTAAAGCACACAATGGCATGCTGGAGACATAGCACCAGTCTGTGGGACCCAGAGGGAAATATGACCTCCATAATCATCCAGTGAAGCTCCCCGAGCATTCGGTGAACAGAAACAATGCCAGACTGTACCAGAAAGTACATTTTTTTTTTTTAGCTGAGGATCGAACCCAGGGCCTTGTGCTTGCTAGGCAAGCGCTCTACCACTGAGCTAAATCCCCAACCCCCAGGATGTACTCTTTCAGAATGACGTTTTGATTATAAATCCAAATACTCATGAGATTCACTAGGCCCTGAGTCACCTTGACCTCTGCTTCTACTGCCGATGTCTTACCGTTCCGTTCTTCCTTTGGTGTCCTGCCTTTGTCTCTGAGTAGCTTCCCATAATCAGTGTTTGGTGAGATGATTGGCTCACCCTCCCAAAGTGCGGTTAAGCCTCTGGTCTGAGTCTAGAATGTATGGCTTGCTTCATCTCCCAACCATAATCACCCTCTAACTTCCCAGGACAAAGATGGCGATGTCAGTCTTCCAGAGTTCCTGTGGGCAAGCCTGATTACAATCCACGGGTGAGAGATGGATTAACATGTCACATCACCTCACAGCTAGGCACACCCTGCTTCTGACTTTCCTGGTTCTCTTCAGCACCTTCTGAGGCACGCCAACTGTGAAGTATTACCAAAGACATGGACATGCGCGTATTTAAGTCCTTGGCAAGCCCCCTCCTCGCCCCCAGAATCACACATATCAAACCCACCTTGGCCTCTGTCAATGGAAGGTCCAGAAGAGCCTGCAAACCAGCACTGAAAACTTTTATGTATTCTAATGATCTTCTAGCTGATTTAATGGGGGAACCAGTAGCCTCTCCAAGCTCAACAGCAGTTTGCATTCAGAGCAGCTCAGCTGTCAGGGACCCGAAATGCTTTCGCAATGAGCATTTCCAAGTGACACGTGTGAATACACATGCCATAAGAAGTTCAGCTCCCCAGTGAGGTGTGGGATGGTTCCAGAGCAGAGGGGAAACAAACTGGGGAGACAAAGGTGCATACAGAATCGTTTTATTTAACTTAACCCATGTGGTATTTTAACTACTAGAAAAAAGCAGAGTAATAGAAACTCAAGTGGCCTTGGCTTCAGCCATTCAAAATAGACAAAGTTTCTTTTTTCATAATGTAAAGAATCCCGAGTATGTTGCAGTAACAGGAATAAATTCTTACAACAGAATATACAAAAACATTGAATTTTTTCATCTACTGATTTTTTTTAAATATAAACAGAGGGTTTTTTTTTAGGAATAATTTATACACAGAAAGTTATTTTATGTAACAAATTGGCCATATTATTATCTTTTTAAAACTTTTTTCTCTTTTTTAAGAAAAAATTTTAACAAGAAAACTCAGAAATGCATTATTGGCGATGCATCTGTTCCATCTCGCCTTCTGATTTTTTTTCCTTTAAATCCCAGAGGTAGACAAACTCTGGCAAATCTCTCCCTTAACCTCACTGGCTTAGGAAACAGACAGGTGATGTCACCAGGCAGGTATCTGTTCCACCTGTGTACATGTCTGTACAATGCCCAACGTCCACGAGAAACTGAAAAGACAAATCCAATCCAACCCAACCCACCAATGGTTCCTAGACCTTTTTTCTGCAAAGTTAGACAGTTCCAGATGTTTTCAACAATGGTATCTTCTGGAACTGTAGAGACATGGCCAATAATGCACTGGGAGCCAAAGGACATGGATTTTTAACTCTTAAAAAAAATTGGGGGACAGGGAGACATGTTGTGGTTTTTGTTAAGAGTTTGTTCTGTATTGGAAACATGTACCTTCAGCATCTGGCCTCAAATACAAGTAGGCACGGCCTTCACTGGAATCTGAGGCGCCATGTCAATGGCCTGCACATCAGAATTGTCTGTGTGATTGCTGTGAAGCCTTTCTGTGTCCCGAAGCCCTCCATCTCTATGGCATTGCGGAAGTAGGACAAACAGCAGCCACGTGAGCCAGATGCCACCAGTGAACACCATCCCACATTGCTCAGTGGCCACACACTGCTACTTCCACAGCCAGCAAGGGTCTTCGTACTTTGCACCTATTTAGGCTGCTACGCTCCACAGGGAAATGATCAGTAAAGATGATTCCTTCCCCAGCTAAGGGTTCCAAGACCAAGATACTGAAGAATACAGGAGTACTTTTAAAACCACTGTCATTCTTTTTTTCTTTCTTTTTTTTTTCCTTTTTTTTTCTTTTTTCTTTTTTTTCTTTTTTTACAAACTAGAGCACATAGCATGTGGGAAAGAGGGTGAACCACAGCTTGGGTGGGGGTGGGGGAATTTTTTTTTAATTTTTAATTTTTTTGGTTTTTTTTGGCATATTGTAAAGCTAGCTAGTAAACAAGTGTCAAAAAAAAAAAAAGACCATAAACACATATTTGCACACACAGAGGGGGAAAAAGTGTTTTTAAATTATTTCCGGCAATTATAAACTACAAACATTTTATAAAATTATTCTATGTTCTTACAAAAATGCAATGAAACATTTAATTAGTTCTTGTAAACCAGATCTTCGTCAACTGACTACCCGTAATCTACTGGACTTAGAAGCAAGCCCTATTGGAAACGATAATGAGTGACTAATTTAAAAAAAAATGTTTACTGGAAAGATGCAGACACAAATGTGGACACACAAATCAGTGATTATGAAGTCCTCACATAAACAAAATAAAATCAATCCCTAGCATGCCCCAGACCGACAACCCAACTGGTGAGCATGACGGAGTCTTGAGTTCTTCAACATTTGACTTAGCTCTAGAAGTTTCCCGAGCAGGATGCTAAGTTTATTATCTGAAACCAAATGCCCACGATGACACCACAGCCTCGATGTAGTCTCACACCTTCAGAAACCATCACGTCCAAATATGGTCCATGCTTCTTCCAAGCCCTTTACGCTTCTGTCAGCAACTCTCTTCACATCCTGATCCCAGTTACTATGGCTTCCTACCGCATGGTCATCCCATCATTCTATTAAGGAATGTCAGTTTCTCTAAATAACCAACCGGTTGTCAGAGTCGGAGGCCCAAAGTGAAGCCCCTGGCCTGTGCAAGGTCTCTATCTTCAGCACCTCTGGCGAGAGAGGTTCACTTTAAACAAACATCCTGTCTTGAAGTTCTCATTTGTACCAAAACCTAGTTCAGAGTGGCGTGAGAAAGTTTTGACCATCGTTACTGGTTCGTAAGGAGTGGATCTCTCTGGTCCTGGTCTCCCAATGCTGCTGCTTAGCCCAGGAAATGAAAAGACATCAGACAAACACAAAGTAAAATAAAACAAAAAATCCAAAACCATAAATTGATTACTGTTAAAAATGGGCCAAGGCATTATCAATACGGTGGTCTTGTCACCTGCAGGATGTCAATGTTTAGGAAAGGAGTTGCCTTCAACACTGTGTGGCCACTCTCCGAGGACCCAACAATGACGACAGAGGGCCTTGGGTACGCATCCTAGCCGACCCACCCACCTGAGCTTAGTGTGACCTTGCCACAGCAGCTTGCTTGCTTCAGGTACAGCCATTGCCAACAGAGGTGGGCTGCTAAGGAAGAGGCTCCAGGAGCTCACAATTGGCTTAGAACTTGGCATCATACAGAGCTCATCCATCTGTTAGCCTATCCAAAAACCACTACTGCATACCAAACACTGTCATCTGCTCATTTCACAACCATCACCTGTCTATCTTATGAAGCTGCTTTTCCTACCATCGAACTCTCCGAGTCATAAGAAACAGGCTGGAGGGAGAGGCCAATGATGGCCTCCAACAGTCTTCTATGTTCCGGGGAGGAAGCCTCATTCCAACTAAGAGTCAATGTTATGACATTCCTGAAAGGAGATGGGGTAGTGTGGGTCTCACACAGCTCAGGTTCGACTGTGTCTCCACCACTCAGCTCCTGCTGCCTCAAGAAAGGGTTTTGTGGGAGAACACCTTAATGTTCACATCACCAGAACGATGTGCCTCAGTGGTTCATGTTACTTCAAGCAGTGTGAGCTGCTGTCAGGAAAGGAGGGTGCATGAAAAAGGCCGTAACTCAGCTTGGTAAGATTACTTGGAGCATATAAAGAGAAAAATCAGGAGGAGGTGGGAAAAATCAGCATGAAAGTAGGCTAGAACTGTGGATACATGATGCCTTGCAATAGTCAAGGTGGGTGGGTCGGTCCAGCAAAATGACTGCACCATCATACAAGCAAACTTTTCTTTTATTGAAGTGTTTTCTGGAGCATTTGTTATGTTATGATGGGCACTACACTGTTAAGTGCTCTCTACTTAAAAGAAAAAAAAATCTACATAAAACAACACCAAGAACTTGGACAATTAAAAAAAAAACAACCCAAAAATTAACTCTTATAACCAGCTGAATGATCTGTAGAAATCCAGTTATGGAAACTGGTAGGTATGTGCAAGAGAGGAGAGGCCACTATACCATGGGATCACCTAGAGGAAGGAAAAAAACCCTGATCAAACAGTATCTCCCAGGGACCCCGTGAGCTCTTAGGAACTCAAAGAAGGGCGGCAGTCTGGCAGGAGGAAAAGGACTCCTGAGCTTAACTTGAAGTACCGAACTGTTAGGCAGTTCTCCACACTGGGGAAAAAAAAAATCACCCACCCTGTTTCCCAGCTAAAGTCCCCAGGGCCTGTGAGAGCAGCTGCTGGAACTGAGGAGTGCACCGTCCACCCCATGAGCAGCAAAATGATGGGATGGACAGAGGCAGAGCACAGGGAAGGCTGCGTGCCAACCACTGGCTGTCCAGCCTCAAGGAGGTTTGGTCAGTCCTTGTTTAGCCCTGGGGGACAGGGAGGAGGAAGGAGGTACAGCAGCCTGCAGGGGGTGCAGGCTTTGACCTGCCCCCCTTTATCATACTGGCCTTCTTTCAGAAGCAGGGTGAGGGCAGAGCTCTTCCAACTGCTGACATGGCTGTACCTCAGAGAGAAACCAATGCAAGACAGCAATGGTGGATGCCCCTGCCACAGTGCAGGCCTAGAAGAGCATCAGAGGGGACCAAGAGGACACCCTACACGTGCACACGTCGGGACTCCAGACAATCTGTGTGTTGGCGCCTCCTGCTCTCAAAACCTGGGAGTACCTGCTCTCTTGGGGATGATATATGTCGGTCATTCAATCTGTATAAAGTTCTGTTCCAAGTCAACCAGCTAAGGATGGGCAAGGGAACCCCTCCACTGGTGTGCTCTGGGCACATGGAGGTTCTGGGTTGGAAGCAGGGAAACCTGGGAGGGAACCAGGTGAGGAAGAGAATAACCAAAGATACCCCAGGAAAGGTGAGCTTTTGGAGAGGAGTGGGGGAGGCTGAGTGAGTTAGTGTTGCTTTGACCCCAGAATCCAGCCTGGCCTCTCTCTGCTTCACCCGGGTATGTGGCCTGTGGTGTGGATGAGGTTACCAGTATCATTGGCCTACTGTCAGGTACTGAGAAGTGTGAGATGTATTGTTTTATATATACACACATGAAAAATAAGAGTGAGGTAGATAAATGTTTCAAAAACAAAACTCCCCCCCAATCAAAACCTGTTCCCATCTCTCTCTCTCTCTCTCTCTCACACACACACACACACACACACATTCCTCAGTATTTAAATTCATAATGGGGGCTTCTCTATAGTGATTAAAACAGGTATCACAAAATAAATTAAAACTCCTACATGTAATACCTTCTTAATAAAATTTTTTTTCTCCTCTTTCTTTTTTGTTAAGGGGAAACACTGTGGGGCAGAGGCTACTAAGAGCCGTGAGCCTGTAACTACAGACAAGCCAGAGAACTACAAACTTCCTTTTCTGTGTTTAATCTCCAGTCACAACTGCAATCATCATCTTCCAGCTTTTTACTTGCTCATAATTGAAATGTTTCCATCCCAGAAGCAATTCTCATGCTGTCACCACTCTGGTAAGAAGTATTAAAAACTCAACAGGACCACCAGGTCCAGAGGTCTGCCATTTTGGCTAAGGAGCAGCAAAGGACCCCAGGGCTACCATGGGGTCAGCTCTGCTCCGTCTTCTACTCAGACCTTCTGATCTGGGAATGGGCTCCAGAATGCCACTGCGGCTGCGGCTTCTGGCCATGGGGTGTTGGTACCCTGCACCTTGCTCACATGGAGGCCACCCATTCAGACATTCTGGTTCTAAAGACAGGTAGGTCGGTCTGGTGAGGGTGATGGCAGAGGGGCCGCTAGGTCATGCTCTGCTGTACCCTAGGGACCCATCAGCTGTTTGTGTGTGTGTGTGGGGGGGGAGGGACCAGAAGGATTAAATATCCATAAAAAAAAATCCAAATGCCTACTCTCTGCAGTTAAAACTACTATTGTATCCCAAAATGAATATGTTTATGTGTGTGTGTCACAACCCAACCAAGAACAGAGGGAAGGTAAAGGTGTGCCTTCCAACAACGGGGACCATAAACACTAAAGCAAGGTGTGTGAGATTTTTTAACCTTTATGTTTCTGACCTGAGCTCGTGGCCTGTCTTGCATGGTAACAGACTCCAATGCTGTGTGCAGGGAAGTGTGGGAATCAGAGTAAGGCCCAGCAGGACCTGGATCCTGACCTCCCATCCTCCTCCGTCCCTGACCAGCAACTGCACCCACAGAGCCTATGGGTTAGAAGATAATGAATGGGGCTGCAGGGAGCAGGGGAAAGGAGATGTATTTATAAAAAGGCATCCAACAGTTCATGGCAAATTGTTCTAGAAGCATCAGTTACTGGAGAAGAGGAAGAAAAATCACACTCTAGTACAAAGCATAGGAAGTTTCTTGGAGTGAGCGGAAAGGAAGAAGGGTAGAAGGACCTGAAAGTTTCATAGATTAAATCCACAAAGATAAAGAACAAAAATAATAGCAGCTTTTTTTGTTTTTCCTGTACAGACGTATAGATGAATATCTGAACCGTAAAAAAGTTATAAAAGTGACATTGAAGACGATGTGTATGCAAATGTTTCAAGGTCTAACATAGAACTGAGAGACCCATGAAGAAGTCCTAGTAACAGAGACCATGTCAATGCTTGGACCCACTGCCTGCGCTGCTGCTTCATGCTGCTGTGCTGCCTGAAGCCCTTCCTTGCACATCTGCACCAACAGCTGGGCTGAGTCCCTGGAACCTCTGGGGGCCAGGAGGGAGGCGGGGGCAGGGGGAGGAAGCTGGTATGAGGACCACCTTGACTCACAACCTGACCGTCAGGCTTGCTCATGGCCATCTCCTCCAGAATTCTTGGGGTGCTGTGGTGGGTGGGGTGGGGATAGGGAGCCAGTTCAGCCTTCCCCATCTTCAGTGAGGGCAGGCTCCATCTTGCCCAGTTCTCCCAAACAGTAACCTAGTCGTCACAAAACAATGAGACCCAGGGGGACGTGGGCTAGAAGAGCACACCGGGGCACAGTGGAGGCATCGCCAACGTGTCCCTCGAATGATATTATCAACTTGATGCCATGTTTTACCCCATGCCTCTGGACAAAAAAGGAAATCAGCGCAGGGAGTGTGCGCACAAGAAAAAACAAAAACCAAAAACCAAAAAAACAAACAAACAGAACTTTGGCAAAATTTGGCAGCATGAAAATGATAACAACCATGGATGAACAATGGCCCTTTGAAAATTTCAGATGACCCTAAAAAGGTTAAAGATACAGTTAAAAAATTCCATCTCAGTGTGTGCATTTTTTTTTCTCTCTTTTTTTTGTAAAGACCTACGGTGTCAGGCAGGTGTGTATGGGGTGATGAGGAGCCCCAGGGATAGCCATTAGGTCAATCTGATTTTTTTTTTTTTTTTTTTTTAAAAAGGCTTCCCAGCTGGGCTTTCAGCAAACATTTTTTTCCATTGTGAAGCAGAAAAAAAGAGAAAGGAGAGAGTGGAAGTAGAAGAGAGGAAGAGGAGAGAGAAGGAAGGCAGAAGAGAAAGGCGGAGAATGAGGAGACTCGATTCTCGAGTGTCCTGTTGCTCTTAAGTGCTGTCCTTAAGGTTTGCAGAGGCCCATGTCAGTTAAGGGTTCGGGTAGGGAAATAAAAAGCTGCTTGCATATCGAAAAAAGGAAGGTCCCAAATGTGTTTACTGCAGAGAAGCCGGTCTCCCGTGGGCAGCAATGGCAGTTCTGAAGATCCACTGAGGTACAGGAGGCTTGTGAATAGACGGTTACGACCTGCTCTCCCCCTGCCCACCGAGTGGGCACACACGTTACTGTGCGCGTGCTTCGGTGTCTGAGGATCAGCAGGTTGAGGACTGGGGCAGAGGCAGAGGCCTCTCGTTGGTGCGCCCCCCGTTCATGTGAGCATAAGGCTGTCTCTCATCGAAACTGGCGCGGAGAACCAGTACTCCAGGGCCCGGGCCGTTCTCGGCCTTGTGTCCCGAGTGTCTTTCCGGCAGAGGCAGGGAGGCTGAGGAGGCCGAGGGGTCCAGCGGCACACTCTCCATGTTCTCAGGCTCCAGCTCCAGCTCCAGCTCTTCCGGCTCGGGAGGCTTGTTCTCCTCACTGTAGTAGAAGGAGACCTCCTGAAAGCTGGGCTCCATCTCATCCTTGATGCTGCCAATGATCTCCAGGAAGGAGGGCCGCATCTTGGGGTTGTACTGCCAGCACATACGCATCAGTTCAAACCTAAGGGGGGAGACGGAAAGGGGCTGAGATGCAGGAGACCTCTGGCTGAGGTCAGAGTGGCCCAGACAGCTGGACCACCTCTGCACCCCTGGCTTCTCATCTGGATGCCTCTGGCATCATCCTACCATGTATTGTGCCCAGAACCCAGGCCCAGCCACAGTGCCAAACCCAAACTCACTGCAGGTCTTGGTTCATGCAGAGTCCACCATGACAGGGTCATATTTATGGTGGCAATACTAAGAAATAAAACAACCTATTTTCTGTCTGAAGCATCTCTTCCAGTCATGGTTCCAGAACCAGAACCAGAACACCTCCACTGTTCCACTAATGAGAATCACAGCCATCATTCACTGTGCCCCCACCTAGGATATTTCTAAGCTTCTTCCTGGCACTAGGGTGCCCCTGGCAGCGGGCCTGAGGAAGGATTCAGCAGGGGTGCCAGACAGAAGGACCACACATCCCACGCTTGCTACTCAAGCCAGCACCTGCTTACTGCATGTCCCATGAAGGCAGAGCCCTGACCACAAGATCCAGGCTGCCCCCCAATCAGGGTCCTAATAGAAACCTCCAGTCAGATGCCAACAAGCCAGGGAAAGGCCAGAGCCTGAGTTTCTTCTACAAGCAAGGCCAAGTTAAGAACACAGAAAGCCCATGCTGCAGCTCCATCTCTCCCAGAGGTCACAAACTTCCGAAAAGCCCCCCCCCCCCAGTCACATGGGCCAGCAGCCATGCATGACAGACGAAGGCTGCTCATGCAGCCACCACCCTGACCAGGAAAGGCCTGGATGTGGAGAGTAGAAGCAGCCCTAAGCAAGTGAAGGCCTGAATTAGCCACATCAAAGACTCCAGTCCCATGGACGTGGCAGTCTTCCCCAGTAATGCTCGGAGATGGTAAAGCCTTCCTGAGGTCTGAGTGCAAACACCGACAGTGTGTGTATAAGATGTCTGCTGTCACTTTCTCCCGCTGGGTATTTATGACCTGAAGACTGCTTCCGTGCAGAGACTGCTCCCACAGAGATGAACTACACCTGCCTCCTCCTCCAGCTGTACATAACAACCCCGCTTCCTTGTTTATCTGCAATAACGCTGACTCCCCGTTCAGCTGTATACAATAACACGCTGAGCTTCCAGAGCCCAGTCCACTCAGCCCCAGGTTTCCTATGCCCATGTGCTTGTGCTTTCTTGATTCCCTTGACGGCCCTAGTCAAGTCAGGGTTCTGGTACCCAAGCCGTACCGAGCGCTGCATCCAGGCTTTGACAGATGGACAGGAGAGACAGAAAGGGCGTCCAGGGGTGGTCACCATTCTGAGCAGGGGCCACCCAGCAGCCCTCATCCATAGGAATGTAAGACCAAAGTACCTTCTACCTCTGTCCCTGAAGAAAATTCAGTTTTGTTTTTAAAACTCCTGCTCAACAGATGCTTTACACTAAAACCCACTAAATGGAACTTCGCAGACGCAAGAATCTCACAGCACCCCAAACGGGCCTCCAGCATGGATTGTGTCAGGCTCATCACTGGACCACCGGGCCACTTCTTTACAATGAGGCTTGCAAATAATCCCAAAGGGGAAAACCCATACAAAAGCAGCTACAGGTAGGTATGAAGTGACCCATGGAGAGAAAGGCACCGTTGCCCAGCTGGCCAGCTTCCTCAGAAGCCCTGGGTCAAGTCAGGTCAGCTGGAAGGCAGTGGCATTAAGAGAGGATGGGAAAGGGTGAGTTGGAGGTCCACCCAGAACTAAGCATTCTAAGGGCTCAGGGGGGCAGCCTGTTTTGGTAAGGTGAATTCTACTGGAGCAGAGCTGGTTACACATCACCTGTGACTGTTTTTAAGCTCTTCTGTAGTTCGAGTAGTTAAAGGCTGTTTATCTTACAAGCCTACAATATTTACTATCTATCCCTCTGGGGATGAACACCCCCACCCCCATAAGGTGGCCAATGCCTGTGTCAGAGGGACACAAGCTGGACCAAGACAAGGCTAACTAGTTATTTTCACTGGGGCCAAGTGATGGTCCCGGTGGTATACGCCAGGTTGCAGGTAGGCAGTAAGAGATTTGGGCATGGGGGCCACATTAGTCTTCAGGAGCCAGAGATGTTTCTCTACTATGACAATGATCACCACCCTAATTTTATAGATAAGGAAAAGGCACCAACTAAGACATTTAATCATTTGTCTGAAGTCACACTAGTGAGATGGAGTAGGAGTGAGGCTCTCTGTCAAACAATATAGTTACACTTTCGTTACTTGAGTCAGAGAAACCATGGTCCCACTAGGAGACTGCCCTCCCCTGGCGCAGTTCACAGACAGCTCTCACGAGAGGGCCGAGCGTGCATCGAGAGCAGACAGGTAGCATGCTTCTTGCCTATCCTGGTTAGGTGGCAAAGAAGCCTGTTCTCCCACGTCCCCATCATTTCCCCCAAAATTAATCAAAATGGGATGTAAATACAACAAGGAACTCATCTCTGTGGCTGGGCTGCAATTTCCTCTCTGGCCGACTGGCGCAGTCCCTGAATAGAAAAAAGAGCAACTGGGGGCAGGAACATGAGATGTGCCTGGCTCCATGCCCTGTGGCCAGGGGTGGGGGTGGGGGCCGAGGAGGTGCCACCAGCAGGCCAGTGGTGTGGTGACATCAGTACACACAAGCCATGTGATGCCTGCTTTAAATCACTCCAGAGCCAGCCCTTCCAGGGCTGCCCATAAAAGGAAGTCTTTTTGCTCTGTGCGATTTAAGACCTTGTTTTATACTCTTTCCACAAGAAAACTCTCCAGGAGACTCTGGGATTAATAAGCTGGTAAAGGGCTTCTTCTAAAAAAGCACATTTTAAAACTGCGGTGAGTGAGAGCTTTGTTTTTTACAGAGCACGCCCTTCATGGAAGGGGTATACCCAGCTCTCCCCCAGAAATGAGGGAAGGCTCAAGTGGAAGTCCTGCCCTATCTTGAAACGGCTTCCAGGGAGAAAGGTCTATCCCGGGGATATATGCACCCTGTTATTTCCACCCTTCTCTTGGCTCTTGAGTCCCCAACCACACCCCATGTCCTGAACTGGACAGGCACTGGCAAGCTGGGATGTGCCCAGTAGCTCACGTCTACAGCCCTCCTGCCGCCGACTGTTAGCACTGTAGCATCCCGTGGTGACTCTACCCAGACTTCAGGAAGGTCCTACAGGGCTGAGAGTGAGTCCCCTTCTAGCATCCCCAAACAGCCAAGGATGTTTTAGGGGCTACTTCTCAGCTAGGCTCTGAAGGGGGGTGCTAGACAGCCCAGGTGCTGGCACTTAGTTCATGCCAGGGCTCACCAGGCAGATACTGTCATCTGCCTATTTGGATCCTACTGAAGCAATTTATCTCTACAAAACCAGGCCCAGATTCCCAGCCTTGGGGGGGCGGGGGGGTGCTTGAATCTGGGAAAGGAAAAATGTAAAAACAGTCCAATTTGACTGAGTATTATGTCTCAGCTGCATCTGAGCTGGGGACGCCGAGCTAATAAAAAGTTCCAGTTCCAGCCAGGCGGTGGTGGCGCACGCCTTTAATCCCAGCACTTGGGAGGCAGAGCCAGGAGGATCTCAGTGAGTTCGAGGCCAGCCTGGGCGACAGAGTGAGTTCTAGGAAAGGAGCAAAGCTACACAGAGAAACCCTGTCTCGAAAAAAACAAAACAACAAAAAAAAAAACCCCAAAAAACAAAAAAAGGGAAAAAGTTCCAGTTCCTTCCTGAACCCTGCATCCTGAAGACTTGGCCCCTGAGTTTTTGTGATTGAGCTCAAATCACCATCCCATCCTTCAGCATTAGGGCTAGGACCTGCTTCAGGGTCTCTAGGTTCCGTGAACTCTGGGATTAGCCTCTGAACTCAGCAGGGTTCACTGACAAATCTGTGTGCAAGGCACTGAAATCCAGGGGTGTTGTGGAATATGTGTTTACACTGTCAAGATGTGTCTCTGCCTAAGGCACCTTCTGATTGGTTTAGTAAAGAGCCAAATGGCCAACAGCTAGGCAGGAGAGACTAGGCAGGACTTCCAGGCAGAGAGAGGAAACTGGGAAGAGGAATCTAGGAGCATGATTTCACCAGCAGACTCAGAGCAAGTCAGATGTGCCGTACTACAAAGATGTAACCGAGCCACATGGCAGGCGTAGAGTGAAAAAACATTATGGGTTAGGTAAGTTATAAGAGCTAGTTGGGAACAAGCCTAAGCTAGGGCCAAGCTTTCATAATTAATCATAAGTCTCTGCGTCATTATTTGCAGGCTGGGGGTCCAAAGACAGTCCCACAAGAAAGCTTGTTACACAGGGGTGAAGAGGGTAATGATGGGCTCTGTCTACATTTAAACATGGAAACCAGTCCTGCCCGATCTCAAAGAACTTGCTAGATTAATTCAAACGGAGTCATGGCACTGACACTCAGTCCAGGATACCCTAGGGTTTCACGGCAGCCTTTCCTCTAAAGCTAGAACACTTTGTGATACTGGACACTCGGCTACTGCTGCAGCAACCTGGTTCACATGCAGGTACACTGAGGCCACAACACACATGGCCAGGAAGGGCTGCTCCTGCCTCAGAAGGGCACAACTGAAGCCCTTCTTCTACAGGTGAGACCCAACAGGTTTCAGACCACCCTCAAGGGTAGTCTGCCTCCAGAGAATCCTTTCCCAGAACACATCTTCCTCTCCTCAGCAGCCCAGCGGATTCAGAAGGACACCACATTCCCTGCTGAAGCCAGCTTGTCTCCCTCCACTATGTTCTTTTCTTAGAAAGGAGACAAATCTGCCAATGGGGTTCTGAATGGCAAAGCAGAAATGCCTTCCGAATCAATCATTTCACATTCAAGAGCAGCCTCTGTGTGTAAACTTCCTCCTCACTCGATGATGGGAACAGGAAGGCCACTGCCTTTCCCATGGCAGGTGGCTGCTTCCCAAGCATATTAAATTCATACCAAAAAAATCCAGTCAGCTGGAGATGGATCAACTTCAGGAGTCCCATGAGTTTCTGAGACAAATGTCTGCCCCAGTATAAAAGAAAGAAAACAATACCTCTCCTGTGACCAGCCCTAAACCACAGGAACAAAACTCACACCTGCTCTTTTGAACTGTTTCTCAGCTCTTGTGAAACATCACTGATTCTAGTATCCAAATCTATGCTGATGCGGTACACCCTCATGCAAATTTCTGGGCAGCCATGTTCATACACCTTCCCTTAAACTCTGCCCCGAATACTGACTAGTCTTACAATGGCCTAGTAGGAAAACTGTTGCCCCACTGAGGTGGAAGCAAGGCTGTGAGGGGTACCATGACGAGCACTTAGGATCCATGGACCTTCTCTAGGTAACCTCCCCTGCATCGTGTAGACCTTCTGAGGTCAGTGTAGAAAAGATACAGTGGCAGCACTCTCCTTGAAGATGATGCCAGGGCACAGCAGGCAATGGACAAGCCAGTGGCTCAAGACGGCCTGCTGCTTATTCAATTTTGTAAGGCCCTTATAAGTAAGACAAACAAAACATGAGTATTAGCCGGACGGTGGTGGCACACGCCTTTAATCCCAGCACTTGGGAGGCAGAGCCAGGCCGATCTCTGTGAGTTCAAGGCCAGCCTGGTCTACAGAGCGAGATCCAGGACAGGCACCAAAACAACACACAGAAACCCTGTCTCAAAAAAAACAAAAACAAAAACAAAAACAAAACACGAGTATTTTGTAAGAAGGAATGGGACAAATTCAAATTTCAATATAAAAAAAAATATAAAGTCTTAGTTGGGCACCATTGACACAAGCCTATAATGCCAGCAGCAGGGGAGGCTGAGGCAGGAAGATTACCCTGGGCTATATGTTCTCTCAAAGGCTCCCTACTTGCTGATTTCTGTATCTGCTTTACATCACTGTGTAAGAGTGGGCATATGGTCCACAGCACCTCAAATACTCTCCAGTCTGTTAGAGAAATGTCCTCAGTCTACGTGGAGGTCCTCAGAGAAGCCATGGCCCCACACGGTGCAAAGACACACCAGTGTCCCTACAGCCCCTGAAGTAAATCTGACCTCCCCTGCATCCCCAGCCCCATGTACAGGACTAAAGCCCTGCCTCAGAGACCAGCAGCAATCTCCTGGAGAGCTCAGGCTAGTGTCTCTTCACCAAGTTGCTTCCGGCTTCCTTCAGGAAGTCTGTGAGAAGACATTTTCAACTAAATTCTGGATACAGGTAGGGAGGTGGGGTGTCCAAATGAATTCATGGAGGCTCCCTGAGAAAATCTGACCAGAGATACGGGAGACCCAGTGTCCTTCTGTCTGTATGCACCGCACTGGGAGAAGCAGAGGCTTCTATCTCTTAGTGGCTTTTCCTGTGCACACACTCAGCACTATACACTGGTTCAGGCTACAGTCTGACTCCACGGTCCTGCCTATGAGGAGACACTGAGAACCAACATATAGGCTTGCTGATGGCATGGTAATGCCCTCTGTTATCCTCTTTATAACATCCCCTTTTAATTCATGTAAGGGATCTATTGGATGGGTTAGGCTTCAGCTGGATCAATGTTCAGAAACAGCAGATAATGAGCAAAACACCCACAGAATACACTCCCGGCATCACAGGGTGCAGCGTGCAGGCTCCCTTGGCCACAGAGTCAGGGAAATCAAGCTACACCTCATTCAGGGTCAGTACTGGAACAAAACTCCAGGGGCTTTGGAATAAGAAGAAGGCCTGTCTTTGCTGATGGGACAGTGATTTGTGTTTCTGAGGCCGTCTTTACTTATCCTTGCCTGTGAGTGGGTATGACTCCTGAATATGATGGGATGTTTCACCAGGCTGCTCACCAGCTAGCTGATGCTGAGTTGCTCCAGTAGGAGACTATTCTGGGTGGATCTGACTTAAAGAGGAAAACAAGAAATAGAGGTTGCCTGTTTGGCCTAGAAGAAGCAAGGTGCTGTGTTGCGAAGTCCGATGGATGCAGATGTGGTGAGGACTGGGGTGGTCACGGACTCCAGGATCTCAAAACTGTTCCTAGCTGACCTCTTTCCTACAGCTGCAAGGGGCTAACTTCTACGAACCATCTGGTGGAGCCTCGCGTGGGCCTAGGCTGGCCCACACCTTTATTGCACTTTCACAAGATTCTAAGCACAGTCACTAGCACCTCTGTGTGGGGTTCCTGCCCATTGTCCACACACCATCGGAGGCTCCATCTGAGTCTGTGTTTGTTGAGGAAGGGTAGGCAGAGACGAGTGTCCTTTGCACAGACAGAGAAATCCTGACAATTCCCCTGGGATTCTTTCACAAATGAAGCCAAATCTGATTTGAAAAGCATTTCTAGAAAACTCCTATATTGGTCTTGACATATCAGTGGGAACCTACCTTGAGGTTTACCCCCGTGGACACAGAACAACAGCTAAGCCCTGCCTGAAGGTGTGCACGTCAAAAACAGGTACACCCCTAACAACCTATACCTGAAGAACCAATCAGAATACCTTCTTATCCCCCTTGGAGACTCATTCTGGGAAGGTCCACTCTCCTGACCCACTGAGCCACCAACACTGGACAGCAAAGCAAGGCCTCCACTCAAGAGGCTGCAAATAAAACTCGGATGCTGAATGCCCCACCGAGGTCCCTATGTGAAGTTTTGTCCCCAGCTTGGCAACACTGGGGAACCTTTAAGAGGTGGAGCCTAGCAGGAGGGTGCCTTCAGGAGGATTACATCAGGACTGCAGCCCTTGAATGGCTCTTCTTCACTTTCTACCCACAAAGTGAGACTATCTGCTCTGACAGTCTTAGTCCACCATTAGAAGGCACCATTGTGCCTGACCACAAAAGCAACAGAACCCCCTTACGCCCCCCAACTGGGAGCCGATGCAGAGGCTTCTCCCCGTGAGCTGATGATTACCTTGGAGGCACTGCTGGAAGTCACGATGCTGAACCCTGATGCACACATGGCACCATGGGTAACTACTACCACCTGACAACTCTAACTGCCGCAGGAGGATGTCATTTTACCAGAAGCGGAGCAAGGCAACAGTTTCACCAACACCCTAAGGGGGTGTGCCTAGAGGAGAATGTCCCAAGAGAGATGAGCTCAACCTTGCTGCTGGTCCATACGACTCCCGGGGATGAAGCTGTATTGGGGCTGTCTGAAGTTTAGCCTATGAGTGCAAGGGAGTGACTCTCGACCACAAAGCTCCATGTGAACCTGCCGTACAGACCTGTCAGGTCTGCCAATAGCTTGGGGGAGCTCTTGACTCTGGCTTAACAGTATTAACTGTTGCATTATTGCCTTAAAAACTAAATTTTGCATGGAAAAAAATGAGCCAGGATTGCTATCGTCACATATTTCACAGAGTGGGGGGGGGGGAGCTGAGAAACCACAGTGCCAAGTGCCAATCAGCACTGGGTTACTAAGGAATACGGGATGGGATTAAGGCACTGTACAAAGTCACAGACCCAACAAGCTCATCTCCACCAATAGACAGATGAACCCTCTTCTAATGCTCTCCTGTACCCACGGCAACAGAGGGAATGGCTCTGGAGTTACTAATCCTAAGGGGCGGAGGAAATACATACAGCATGTCAGGGCAGTTGTCCGGCTTGTCCAGAAGGCCGCCCTCCATGACGAAGCGAAGAACTTGCTCGTTGGACAAGCCTTGGTATGGTTGCTCAGCCAGTGTGGCGATTTCCCAGAGGACGACCCCAAAGGACCTATGGGAGAAACAAAACTTGAGTAGCTCAGAAAAAGATGGGTGGGATGGGGTCCCCTTCATTGTTAGCGTTTCTTCAACCCTAGGTGCTGAAAAAGCTCTTTGATGTGGTGACAGCACTTTGTATGTCAAACCAGCTACCTGGCTAAGTGTCGGGTAACTGGCCTTCTCTGTGACTGCTAACGCTCCCTGGAGGGCCACTACAGCCCAAGTGGCGTGGCGGAGGCAGCTGAGGTTACAAGGCTTCTAGCATCCCTCACACAGTTTCAACTTCAGCATCTGGTCCCAGCAATTACTTGGTGGATATAAGCCCAACTAGCTTTCACTCAGCACAGAATGCAGAGGACCAGGTCCCCGTCTGGTCACTGGCTTGGGACAACCAAGCATCTTAACTGTTTCCTTAGGGGATGGGATTCTGTTTTTTATCACCGTTTACAAATCTCTATGCCAATGGTTCTCCACACTACTGCAAAGGAGGATCTGCTTGGAGTTCTTAAAACAGATGGACACCTGGGCTCCCCAAAGCAGTTCTGATCTGACAGGTGTGGGGTGGGTAGGGAGCTGGGTCTTAGAACGTCTAAAGTTGTGTAGGTTCTTGACTTGGATCAAGGAAGATGAAAACTCACCCCCAACAGAACTCAGGAGCCACTGGCTAGGGAGGGGGCTGTGTCAGGTAGGGAGCTGGGGTAAGATGGATGCACTGGCCCATGGTGCATGTCATACCTAACAAAGAGTCCTTTGGTCTGGAGGCTGGCTGAGGTCTATAAACTCAGCAGGCAGAGCAGTGAAGTGTACAGTTTGCCTGGCAGCCCAGAAAATCAGACTATAGGAGATCCATGTGTGCAGAAACTTCAGATAGGTAACAGGGTGGTACTGTCAACTGTAGTGTGAACACACCTTCTCAGACGATCCCTGCCTTTGCCAAATCCTCCCTGGCCTATCTGCTCTCCCACTTGGGTTGTGTAAATGGAATAGAGCAGGCTGTCCATTGCAAGCCAACACGAAACTTTGGTAACCCTAATGGGGTTGAGCCCCACAGAGGAACCTGGGGCTGGTGTTTTCCACTTAGCACTCTGAGAATCCTGGCCTAAGCTGAAGCAGGAAGCCTCTGATTGGATCGTAATGTCTGGCTCATCACTTCGGCTCCCTTCTATGAACGAAAGGTTTTTTTGTACAAACTGATGCTAATCAATGTTAGACAGGAATAGAACCTCAGCAGTCAGACCCAAGGTTCTTCAGAACGAGCAGTGACTAAGACTTAGTCTTCAAATTGTACAAAAGACCCAAACAAGCCACACTCTGCAGTGAAATTATGGTTCTGAAAAACCTGGGCTCAGAGAGATGGGTTTCCTGTCAACTTCAGTCACGGACTCTGCCTTCCAGAGCCTCCACGGCCACATCAGAGGTGCTCTCTGCAGGCTGCAGCGCCCACCCTCACGTCTGAAATACGGCCTGAGTCAAGCAGTGATGTATGTGGTTTTTCTACTTTTGTCAGCTGCAGGCTGGTCTTGACAAGGTCCCCTTCCGGGCCAGCTTCCCTTGCTTCCAACGCCTTCCTTGGTGTACCACAGGCTTCCAGGCATTCAGTAACAGCCCTGGCCCTGAGCTCTGACTGCCTTATCTAGACGGCTGGCTACTTGACTCTTGAGGAACTCAGCATGTCTCCAAGTTAACTCTATCGGGCATCCCGTATCCCTCCTCGACTCCCTGCAGCCAGCATCCTGGTCCACACCAGCAGTCTGCCAATATGGAGGATAGAAGGGCAGAGCACAGAACAAGAACAAAGATGTCTAGAGACACAGGCTGGCCTGCCTGCCCTTGTGAGGGAGGGGACAGTCCCTGGAACATTTCTACAGAAGCTCAAATAACAGCTGTGATAAAATGTAGTAGATGGGATTCAGGGCTTGGCTTGACTTAAAAGTCCCTCCCAACGCCATGTTCCTAAGGGCTCCTA
>CABHPQ010169637.1:0-15076 GCA_902168405.1 Peromyscus aztecus
CCTGGCCCCTCCTCCTGAAGGAAGAGTGCTGAGAGGGACCACGTTCGACCCGGCGCAGAATAAGGACGGGTCTGCCTGTCGTTGCCTTTCACAGGCAGCACCCCTATCCCACCCCCCATTTTCAGTTTAATTCTTTGACTCAACCCCATCACCACACATCAAGATGGCTCAGGGGTTCTAGTCAGGGCTTCCAGAAACCAACCTTTCTGTCTGGGGGGTGGGGTGGGGTGGGGTGGGGTGGGGTGGGAAGCCAGTTCTAAAGGTGCTAGATCATCCTTTCTGATGGAGGGTCACTAGGGCTGCGCCTGGCTGTGGTCCCATCTTAGCCCTGGAGGCTCTCCCAAATAAGGGAGGCCAGTGTACCAGCCAGCAGCCAGCAGCTGCTGAACTGGTCTTCGTGTCCAAGATGGTAGAGTTAGAACATGAAAAGTATTCCTGTAGTGCTATGGAAGATTAGAAGCATGACCCACAGAAGAGAAGTAGTTTTATCAGTCAATACAGTGGTGATAATGATACCTTTGTTTCCTGTATATGACAAAGACCCTTCACTTCCTAAGCATGGGCCTGTCTTTGAGCATGCCCAAGATGAGAAGAGCCATGGTGTCAGCTTGTCCAAGGACACACATGGCTAACACTGAGGCAAATGTGGTCTACATCCCTCCTGTGGCCAAGGTGGGCTTCCTGGTCTCAGGTGCATCTGACTATAACCAACCTCCATGGGGCTTGCCCATTCTGGAGACATACACAGTAGTTACACATTAAAGAAACAGGTCTTTTTCCTTTAGCTCTGCATGATACCGGGATACTGAGTTGGGCATTCCCGTAAGAGTAGCTCATGCCACATCAGTTCCACGCACAGTTCTTTATTCTTTTGGCAGGCACAACCTGCAGATGTAAGCTTGGTGGCCGCTTAGCTCTCCGATCTAGGGCCCGCCTCCACAGCGGTACCTGCTGATGGCAGGTACTCAGCAATACAGACTTGGATGTGAGTAGAGAGTGTGGTACAGTATGTTAGGCTGTTGTGGTCAAAGTGGTAACAATGTTCGATCTGTGTACCCTCATTAGGTGGACTAGAGCTTTGCCCTAACCAGCCTTGACCTTGGGCACTTGAACAAATTTCCCCATGGCCCTGCCTGTGTTTCTCCATCACAGACACCTCTCACGTATGGTGCCCCACTTGAGTCCTGAGACCCAGGTGGCCCAGCTGCTGTGCCTCTCCTATGAATCCCCCTGTCTCCACGCTGCGGTGACCGGGACCTCTCAGCGTGGGAATCCATCTGTCCTCATCCCCAGGCTGGGATGCTGTGTCCTCCCCTCTTGCCACAGACGGACCTGCCAAAGTGCTAGGTTCATGGAGTCAGGAGGTCCTGCTGGCCTGTTCCCACTCACTTGCCATAGGCTGGGACCAGGTTCTGGTGATGTCAGGATGGGTTGGGGGCTTGGGGTCTGGTACTCTGGGATTAGTTGAAGGGGTACAATGTTCTTTTTCCTGCCCCTCCAGTTTCTGTGTTCCATATTTGTGTTGAACTCAAACGCTTATTAAAACGAACCTGAGGGATTTTCCATGATATCTGTGTGATGTGTGTAACTGGAGGCGTGTCCCGTTAAGGCTTGAAATGCCAGACAGTGAAGCAAAGCTGTTTTGATAACCACCTCTGTGTGTGCTGGGTTGACTCTGCTCCCAGACTCAGCAGGTCCAAAGCTGTGTGCCTTCCCGACAGCCCTCCACCTTGGAGCCAAGCATTCAAACAGATGACCCGATGTGCTTATTCTCATTCAAACCACAAGTGGCCAAGATGCAGCTTTGCTCATCCCAGTCTGAAATCAGTCACGCTTCCCATCTCACCAGCCTTCCACTGTGGATTATGGCCAGTTTGTCCAACCTAGCCTGACCCTAGAGTGTCCCACAGGTACCTGATATTGCTTGGGGGTCACAAGGGAGACCCAAATTTTCCAGTTCCCTGTATTCATTTTGGTGGGGTGCGTGGGAATGGCAGGAAGACCACAAGTCTGCTCCCGTAAACAGTACCTGACTAGCCGCCCCTATGTTCATGGCGCTTCCTGGCCCCATGATGAAGCCCCCAAGATCCCCTGCAGGCCAGCCCTGCTTCCCAAATGACAGAGAGAAACCTAATGATCAATGCCCAACTTGTCACTACGTCTTAAACTCTTAGTTTCTCCAGGGAGTAGTGTGTCCCTGACATTTTAGTAGCTACTGTTCATTGTCCTCTTCTCCACCCTGTGTGGTAAACATGGGTGATACCAGCACCTGCGTTTATAAAAGGGTTGGGTGGTGACTCAGCCCCTGGCATGTTGAAGACATGAGAGCAGCACCAGCTGTGGGCAACTGTGTTCTGTCCCATGGCTGATTCACTGCGGGCAGAGGAAACTTGGGCCTTCAACCCCTCATCACTTTTTCTGAACCAAGGGGCCTTGACGATCCCAGCTCACCTGTGTGGGAGACTTGTATCAGGTCAAATAGGAACCCAGGTATCGGATGGAACCCTCCCGATGGTTGAAGGTCATTCTCAAAGCAGCTGCTGCATTAGTGAATGGTACCAATGGACAACTGTGGTCTTCTGACTCTCTGAGCTCTCATGTGTGCTGATCAGGTCCAGAGCCTGTCCACTCTGGGGGCTGCATCAACTGTGCACGTGTCCACATGCCTGTTCAGACTATATTTCTAGCCTGGTGGGTGAGCTTAACTCAGCGAAACGAGGGGGCTCCCTTTGAGCAGGGGCTGCCAGGCTACAACGGTCATTTCCAGTCCTCCCCACGGCAGCCGTATATCTGCCCAGGTCTGTGGAGTTGGCAGATGGCAGATGCAGCTGAACGACAGGGCAGGGGTCATAGACTCTTCAAATCCTAGAATACTGAGCCACAAGGGGACAGATATGACTCTCTGCAAGTGTTTCATAACCAAACAGGGCGAGGGGAAGTTTGCTCCACAGGACGTATCCCCCGCGCCCCCCCCCCCCCGGCCCCCCCGCCAGACCCCACAATGGAAAGGGTTTTTTGAAAATTGCTGATGCCTCTGCATGCCTTTAAAGGCTACGAGCATAGCATGTCATCCACTAGCTGGCACTGGGGAGCTGCAGGAATTAGGGCCCACATTGCATTTAGCCCAATTCAAGCTGGCCAGAAGTGGTAGCCTTTTGTGGGGCGGAGGTGGGGGGGGGATGGGAACAAATTTGAGACAGGGTTACTCTGTGTGTGGCCCTGGCTGTCCTGGAACTCGCTTTAGAGACCAGGTTGGCCTTGAACTCACAGAGATCCACCTGCCACTGCCTCCCAGGTGCTGGGATTAAAGGCATACACTATCACACCTGGCTGACAGCTTCCTTCTTAATGAACTTCAGGACTAAGACATACCTGTGCCTATTTCTCGGTTCAGGGCGCATGGGGTATTCTCTGGGTGACTTTCGTGAGATGGGACTGGACAGATTCTCGCCCCCCCTGTAAGCTGTATCTAACAGTAACTGCACAACATTGAGGTGTCCTGTATTCCCCAACACTGCCCACCATTGTTTCACACAGCCCGAGCTCAGGGGTCTGCTGATCAATGAAGGGACACTAGTCCGCTCGAGCATGGCTCTGGCAGGCCTTGACCTTCTCCCTAATTCCCTCTGCTTTGCTAAAAACCATTAGATTACATTCCTGAAGCTAGCCACCAAGGTCTGTTCCCTTATTTGGCCAATCCCTCCTCCTGAGGCTGACTACCAGGGTCCAGCTATCAAAGTATTGAAATCCATCAATCAAAAGGCCCCCCTGGCTCACCTATTTAACACGTCCAATTAAAACGACACACTTCATCTTAACATACAGGTTTCCCGTTTTACCTTTACAAACTGGCATTTGCCTATGGGCCACGGCTGTCTCCCCTCTATCCAGGGGCAGTCCTCTGTCCCTCAGGGACAAATGCCCCTTCCCCTTCTCCCTCTGGGACAAATAAATCTCCTTTGTGCTGAGGACTTGGTCTTAGGGGTCCTGAGCTGATACTTTTACTTGCAGTCAAGGGACGTCAGATGTGTGATATGCATCCTTATAGATTCCTGACACTTAGTTCTGGTGCTTGTGTCTGCCACCACCACTATTAATGGTGGTAACTTTGTGTTGGGAAAATACAAAGGTTAAAGCTTAGCTTCCGCCTCATTCCAGCCTATGAATCACTGTTCTACGTGGAGAGCCTGAAAGCCCGACTGGCTGAACTTGCCTCCTGTGCAAGAAATGAATGAGTGGGAAGTGTGCCCGTCCCTAGAGCACTGGGGAATGAGATAACAATCATCCTCAGGTGAGTTACAATCTTATCCCCAGCCTGTGCTCTGCACAAAACCTGTTTCCTCTAAGATGGTGTGTGTGGCAGCCAGGGCAAGCCTCTGGTGTCTGTAGACTGACGGGGTTCTTGCTGAGACTTAAGATGGATGGCTGGTGATGACTGGAGCCCTACATCCAGGTGAGTCTGGAGGGGTGAAGTAGAGAGAAAACAAAATCTAGGGGGACAGGCCTCAAGCCTTCCCCAAATGGCTTCTAGAAAAATCGAGGCCATAGTAGTAAAGGCACCAGCTGTGCGCGATGCAGCAGAAAGACTCTGAAGCGGCCAAGCAAGCCCTTGACTCTTCAGACAGCAACACACTTGGGAGCCAAGAGCTGCTAGCACACCTGAGATCACACAGTGTGTGGGGAAGCCAGACAGGATTTATTAGCATCTGCAGAAGCATGAGATAATGTACCACAAAATAGCTTTGATTTTATGACACAGATTTATGGGAGGGGGGCTGCCAGTGTACAATGTATTCAGCAACAAGGGGAAACATAAGTTTCACATTTTTAAGAAAAGGTGATGGATGACACCTGCACTTGGCCTTAAAATAAAATATAATTAAACCACGGGAATCCAGCAGAGACCAGCTTGATTTACAGTTAGCATCAGTCTTAACCTAATGTCACCATTATAAGAAACTGCAAGACTATTAGAAAAATAGAACCTCAAACAAGCAAAAAAATATATACAATTTACATAATGAAAAAACCACACATAACTCTTTTAATAATGGCTCCATGTTCAGTAGAAGGAAAAAAAATTGTCCCGGAGAAACCACGACTATTCAGGTTTGATAATAAACCAACCCTCATCAGTATCATGACCCTTTGTGGTCCTTAACCCATTGAGGCTGCAAGGCACAAACGAAGCAGGAAATACCTTAAATACATATATATATATATTATAATTTCTCAAATGGGAAAATAAGTCCCAAACTCAAAAAGCTTGACAAGGAACACAAAGGTAACCCTTGTCAATAAATTAGTCCATATATGTCTTCCTAAACCTTGCTTCCTGGCCCTGCTGGGCATTCCAGCGCCCTGAGAAAATGTCTGGATGTGATCTTTCCTCTCCCCCGGGTTCTTTCGTCAGCCATTCAGTACATGTAACAGAATGGTCCAGGAGGGCTCCTTGGTCACTATGTCCCAAGACCCTTGGCCACACCACATTCCCAGCTCAATGGAGCAGTGGGTACAAAAAGACCGGATTAGAGTGAGGGAGGTGAACCCCAGCTGGTAATTTTTTTTTTGCCTTAAAAAAAAAAAATCCATCACGACCAAATTGGCCTCAGGAGTGTAGCGAGTGTTGCACCCACACCACTGTGTCAATAAAGCATTTCATGACCCCAAACAAGCCTACCAAAATGGACAGCGTGCTCTCCTCCAAGGAGCCTTACGTACAATCTTCTCATTATGATAGCAAACATAAGGTCTGAGTTACATAAAATAACTGTACATAACATACATTCAGTTCTGGATTTGAATTCTGTAACAGTTCCATGCATCATGTATCCTCTGTCCAGCAATTCCCTTCGCGAGGAGCTCAACCGGACGTGGACTCAAACTTCCTTTTCCCACCACCCACCAACACCCCAAGGGATGGGCACTTTGGCACTTAGATTCCCCCTCCAAGATTCTTTAGTGCTGGGGTGCCAACAGTGAGCTCTTATTAGAAAGATGTAAGTATCTGTGGAGACATGGGACATTCAAGTCAGAAAGGATGGGCCTGGTGAGAGCCAGACATGTTTGCATTGTAGGTAGTAGGTACACAGGCCAGCAGTGCCTGCCCATGCTTATCCCAGGAATCCGAGTTCTCACACTGCTGTTTCTGAGCTTCATCCAGTGTTCGATGAGTTCCTTGCTAGAGGGCATGTAAACACTAGCCAATTCAGAATGTCTGCCTGGGGTCAGGGGGCAAGGCACCAACATGCCCACTGATTTTTCTCAGCCCTATGCAAGAAAAGCAGCAGGCAACAGACAGGGTGGGGTGGTGTGCACACACCGGCTGAGCCAAATGTGCAGGTCACTAAGGGCAGGTGGATGGCACATGGTGTCCACAACACCTCGTCAGCACAGGGGATAGGATGGCTGTCCGATGGAGATGTGAGATGATGGGACCACACTGCCACTGTAAAACCAAACTGTGAGCAACCAGAACAGCACAAACCCAGCAATCTCCCGGAGAGCTGCCCGGGACAGGACTCCACTTTTTCCTTGTTTGCAAAGTAAACCCACCAATGCCTGGCTGTACAGTGTGGGCAGGGATGGGTTATGGGCATGGGTGTGTACCCATGCTTCCACGCATATACATGGGGGCCCAGTGTTTCTATAAACAGCATATAACCCTCCCCCACCAGGGCCACCTTCTGGAAGGCACAGACATCTGGTACCCCACTCCTAAACAGAGTTGCCTGGGTATTGGCTTCTTCATGGACTTTGGCCCAGAGACAGGAAGGGCACAAACTCATGGGAAAAAATGGGTCTTTCCAATGTGAATACTCTAGTCGGACATAAACAGGCATGGAATGTGTCTTTAGAAAAATGTCCAAGTCCCAACTAGGTAGGAAATACTGGCCAAGCTGGGCAGCAGAAGGAGACCCTTCTGTGGGTAGGGGGCTAAGAGATGGGACACTGTCAGGTTTTGATTTTTGCTAGTGTGTGTTGTTTTGGCTTTTGGCTTGTGTATTTCGGGAGAAAGAACTGCGATGGGACAAAAATGGTATTAGAGGCTCACTCCAGGAGCGCGCCATTCTGTGTCACTGTCCCCCGTCCGTCCCCCCGTCCCCCACCCCACCCCAAAGCTCCCCTGGCAACTGTCCACTCGTAGTAAAAGCAGTGGCCAGTCAACTTATTATGCAGGTCACCCTTAAGCTTCCGTTCCTGACTCAGAAGTGGGGACAGGGTGCCCCCTACAACCAGGGCCTGTGTGGGCTCCTGTGTCTGCCACCGTCAGGAGTCCTCAGGAGAGATGGCGGTGGGTCAAACCCCTGAATACACCTTCCCACCTGGTGGGCTGTGGGCCGCTGGCTGAACTGTCAGCTGTAAACACACTGCAAGGCTGCCTTAGACAGAGGGGTTCATCCAGAAAGCAGTAACCGCGAAAGAGTGGTAGCTCATACCTAGACTCTAGTACTCAGGAGGCTGAGGCAGAGGCTAGCCTGGGCTACAATACCAAAGTCCAGGTGAGCTACAGAGTGAAACCTTATCCAGAAAAAGAAACCAAAGAAAGAAAATAAAGTTAACAGGATTCTCCCAACACCTCACTGGGTAACTCCCTTCGCCTTGGTCTACGTAGAAAAATAACAAGGAAAAAAAAAATCAGACAAATATTTAACAGGCCCTCAGAGGACAACAGATAATCAAGACCTGAACAAAATAAGTTAATAGTTATCAAAATATTTTACAGCACCAATCTACATAAATTTAAATACCTTTCTTTGGAAACTCAACCTTTAGGGTCTTACAATACTCCCTTTGGAATATTCTCGGACAGCCTGTGAGGCAAAGCACCCGGAAGGTGGTCAGGGCCTGACACAGAGGCCTGGATTGGCCGCCCAGATGCCCTCCGCTAGCTGACCTAGCCTTCAGGCTGTTTCACTGATTCCCTAATTTTCTGTAGTTCCAGGGATGGAGCCTGACGCCCCGCACATGCTAGGCAAGCCCCCTTGCTACATGCTATCTTGCATTTCCAAGAACCTTCGAGAACAGCGGGGAAGACAGCGCCATCAACTTACCCAGCCTATTTCCACCAGACTTGTGTCAAGGGCCAGACAGGAAAGAAAGCTAGGTCAAAACATCATCATCTGCATTGGTCTAAGACACGGGCCTTCCCCACCCCAATGTCGGGAAGGGGGCTGGCTCTGAATGGATCTAAAATGAGAATTCACCAGCAGTCTCTTCATCCTTGGTTTGTCTACACAGAGTAAGGGAAAAGAGTGCAGGCCCTAATGCCCCACCCAGAGAGCCGAGGGGCACGGGGGAGGGGAGATGCAGGCATGCGCAGGGAGCCTATGGAAATCTCACCAGCAGCAGCAGCAGCAGCAGGCA
Organism: Peromyscus aztecus; assembly: GCA_902168405.1. Classification (NCBI taxonomy): domain Eukaryota; kingdom Metazoa; phylum Chordata; class Mammalia; order Rodentia; family Cricetidae; genus Peromyscus; species Peromyscus aztecus. The sequence continues at coordinate 8,368 of CABHPQ010169637.1, forward strand.
AAGCCACCACAGCACTCAAGACAGAGACTACAAGAGGAATAGCAGGAGGACCCCCAAGCCACGTCGTGTGCAGTCCTCACACGGTGAGCCACAAGCTGGCGGCACTCGGCAATTATTTGGCTATTTTCCTAGGTAACGTTAAGCCCCAACTTAATCTGGTGGAGTGATTCACAGCAAGCAACAGGAGGACTCCACAGCACTCCTCAGATGTAAGAGGCCACACGGACCACATCAGAGGCCAGAAAAGCGCCCCAGCCCCGGGACACTGAGCCAACACCTGTCCGAAGAACCTTAGAAGACCCAAGAACCTGACTCAATCCTAATAATACGACCTCATGTTCCGTGACTCAGGACAGTGAGGGCAGATGCCAAGAGCAGCAGAAGCCGATGCAGGCCTGCCTGGGATGGGACTAGAGACTGTCCCCTGGTCCGTGTGAGCAGAGCTGGCCTTCCCACCTTGACACCACTGATCCCTCTAGGGACCTCCCATCTTCTATGCTCACGATGAATGGCCCATGCCATGCTGGGGTCGGTCACAGTGTCACAGAGGCTGGGAAAGGGTGTGTGGACCCCAGGCTGGAAGTAGTAAGCTGAGATCAGTTCCTCCTCTTTGGGTACTCTGCAGTTGATCGGCAGCTGGGCAGCACTGCCGGGGACATGCGGTCTCATAGGGCTAGTCTTGCATCTTGTGGTCGGGAGGCCGTGCTGACTGGGCTGACAGAGAGATGCTGGCTAAGGATCTGGAGTGTGTACATCAGCAATACCAGGGTGGTACCGGGAAGGGAGGCCTGCTTCCCGAGTAAGAGGAGAAGGGGGCCTGCCTTCTGCTGGGGCTGCAGCAGCAAAGGGCCCAGCTGGCAGAGAGAAATGAGACCAAGGAGCTGTCCAGAAGTGACCAGGACCTCATGAGCTGGCTGCAGGGCTGTGTGGCCAGGCTATGTCAGCTGTGGCGGAGGCTGCAGTCCAGCTCACAGCACCTTTGGTGACATCGGGGATGTGAGCGGATCCTGTGGCGTGGGTGGAGAGAGTGTGAAGGTCCCAGGCCTTTATGGGCACCCCTCAACCGCTGCCACCTTGGTGGGTGAGGCTTCACGTCATTTGCACTGGTCCAAGTTGTTTTCAGGAGTCCTTGCCTGGCCAGCAGCCAGGGACGCCTCCTCGCTGTGCCACAGCCCATAACCGAAGTAGATGATGAAGCCTACGGGTAGAGAGGGGGACAGAGGTGTGAAGAAAACGGGCGGGGCTGCCAGACCCGGACTGGTTTAGGAGTCACAGAGGGCTGCCCAGGTAGACTCCAACCCCAGGAGAGGAAACACAGGGCCCCAGAGAGGAGGTCAGCCGAAGTCATTGTCCTGCTTCCTCTGTGACAAAGCTATGTGGGTGGTCCCACACTGGCCTCCCTGAGCAGCAAGATGTTGGGCTGTTGTCTGCCATTAGGTGGCCTCAGAGTACCAGAGAGACACTGTTCCTTCTTCTAGCAGGTTCTCTGCCTAGATTGGCCCGCTGGCTCTGGTTCACAGCCCTGACCCGGCCTCCAGGACTCCCCACATCTGCACACCCACGGGGGACTGGGACCACACGGCTCAAGGCCACCTGTGCAACCTACATAGGATTGCAGCAGTCCCGAAGGGCTCAGCTGCCTGGAGTCCAGGGATGACCTCACACTCTACAACACAGGCACCTCTGCTCTGTAGGGATGTCGGGAAAAGTCATCCCCCACACCTCCGCCACCAAGAACCAGGTCATGGCGGGCTGTGGGCAGCTCTCTAGATTGTAAAGCAAATGAGGACTTTTTCCTGGAATGTACGAAGAAAAGGTGTAAGGTGCTACTTATGAGCTTCTACTCAGGGTCCCAGGGTTGGAAGGCTTGGTAAGGGTGTGTGGCCCCAGGATACACGTCGAGGCTAGTCCCCCAGGCCATCAGCACCACAACCAGGCACTGAATGAAAAGGACTAGAACCAGCTCCAAGGTTAGAGGCCTGAGGTGGGGGAATGGAGGTGAGGGTACATACCATCAGCCCTAGGGAAGGCTGGCCAGCACCCAAGCAGGCACCCCCAGACTAAACTGTACCCAGCCCCCAAGTTGTGTCATAACCCTGATGGTCTTCTGTCAAGAACAAGAGATCTGTCCTCCTATCAAGAGCCTCTCACTTGGCAACACACCCCACCACATGCTGCCTTGCTAGCAGAGGTATTCTGTATGAGGTACTCATGCAAAAGTACTGTATGAGCCTAGAGCCCATACAGGTCAGGTGCTGGCCAAGCAGGTGCAACCTAGACTTTCTGTCTGGAGTAACTAGTGCTTTATTAATAACTAGCCCTCAGACCGCACACTTTAAACTTCAAGATCAAGCCTGATGAGATAACTATCTTGGGCAACAGCCTATTAAAAATATCTAAAAAGGAAGGAGGCCCCACAACATACCGGGAGTTCAACATTGTTTTAGAGCAAGCCACTGACCACTCATGTTTCTTCACATTATCTAAGGTAAAAGGAGGCAGGTTCTGCAACATTAACTATCCAGCTAAGAAGCAGGAGGGAAAATGAGCAGCCATACATGGTAGACTCCAAGAGAAGCTGGGACACCAAACATGTGCCACTCAGCAAAACCCATGACACCTCACGTACCTATCAGCATCCACACTGCAAACCGGACCCATGTGCCCTGATCCAGCTGCATCATGAGATAGACGTTCACAAAGATGCTCAAGACAGGAAGTATGGGGACAAAGGGTACCTGCAGAGACATGAGGCGGTATCAGATCTGATGAGGCGGCAAACCCAACAGCCCGCTCCAAACAGAACCGCCCACACATTCCTCACCAGAGACTAGAAGAGGAATGTCCATTTTATCCCCAAGGCTAAACTGTGTTATTATTATTTGAAAACTGCAGATGCCTCGGTCACCTCCAATGCCAAGCAATGCATGACATCAGAACATTTAATAAGAGGCCCTTGGAGACCAGGTGCGCCCCACTGAGGACCAGGGAGACAGAGGGGTTCCTGTTTCTAGAGACGGGCCCTGACTTAGCAAGACACTCTGTGTTCCCAGGGTCCCCGAGCTTAGCTGGCAAAAGCTACCCCCCTAACTTCCCAGGCCTGGCCGAGCCACAAAGGTTTGGCTTCCCTGCAGAAAAAAACAGTGTCTGTGACCCATCCGTGTATTCCCTACAGGCCTGCCAAGCTGCTTACCTTAAACGAGAGCTTGGTCTTGCTCTCAGGCTGCCTCCAGATGATGCCTGTCACCAGCATGCAGAGGAGGACTGACCCTGTCATGAGAAAGACTGCCCACAGCGTCCCTTCGGCCAGAGCCTCTCTTGCAAGCACAGCCACGATGCACACGATGATGATAAGAACGGCTAAGAGAGAGAAAAAGAAGAGCGGGGAGAACCCCCATATGTATCATATATCTCCCCAAATCTTCCAGAAGGAGACTATGTCTGTGTCATGAGTTAAATGAGGATGAAAAGCTGGTATCACTCACCTCTTCCACCTGCTCCCCCATCCCAACCCTACTCTCATCCCTGTGGACCAGAAGCCACACAACACCAAGATGCCAGACTTCCAACCCCTTCCCAGGAAGAGGGGAGCTCTTACCTAGGAGGCTGGCTGACACATTCACAATCAGCCCTGAGAATTTGGATGGCTCCATATTCTTGGGGGAGAGTACGGTTTTCAGAGAAAACTTCTCGGCTACCGGTAAAAAGCCTGTCTGGGAGTCACTGGCACTGACCAGCTCGTTCTGGTCTACGTGATCTAACTCATCGGTGGTTCTGGCCATCTGGTATACCAGGTTAGGTTGTTCTGGCTGGTACCTGTAAAGATATGCCCACAGCATGAGTGCTGTTATCCACTTTTGTTTCCATACCCAGCCCCATATGGACGCTCACCACCTCCTCAAGCACCAGCACACATGTAGTGAACATATGTCCATGCAGGCAAAATACTCATACACATAAAATAATAAAACTAAATCTAAATAAAATTGCAGGTGAATCTCTGTGAGTTCAAGGCCAGCTGGGTCTACAGAGCGAGGATTACACAGAGAAACCCTGTCTCGAAAAGCCAAAAGAAAAAGAAAAACAGAAAAGACACACATGTCCAGCGTGGTGGCACATGCCTTTAATCCCAGCACTCAGGAAGCAGAGGCAGGTGGGTCTCTGTGAGTTCAAGGCCAGCCTGGTTTACAAGTGAGTTCCAGGACAGCCAGGATTACACAGAGAAACCCTGCCCATGCCCTAAAAATGAAAGGACACACATACCAGTTTAACTTCTCAATGAGCCTTCAAAGATAAGGTGCCTGGGGCATGGGACATAAGTGCATAGAATGGTGTAGTCTCTAGCAATACAAGAACAAAGGACAGGTCAAGTCCTTCCTACTTTGGGCCAACACTCAACCTTGGTGTCCTCACTTTGGAAGGAACAATGAGGGACCACTGGGAAATGGTCCAGTTCTCTCCATCAAGGAAGTGTGGCTGTGACCCTCGGCTGTGACAAGGCTCAGGCACTTCTCACCAAACCATTGTTGTCCAGAGCTCCAAGTGAGGACAAAGATAAGCAGTAACACTTCCACTTTCTGCAGGAAGCTGGAGAATCCTTGACTCCAGGCTGGCGGAAGGGTAAGCTCTGCCTGCATGACCTAACTGGATGAAGCTATTCTAAAACTCCAAGTGCCTTGGAGTAACTACAGAGCCAGGCAAAACCGTGGCTCTGAGAACTGAGCCCGTGGCGTGACTTCTAAGACATGAGCTGCCTGCAGATGACGCATGTGTTTACGTGAGGGCGGTTCCTTGCCTTCCCAACCAGACAAGTTCTCACCAGCTTTTGAAAGCAGAGTGACTTTTGAATTGTTTTTGCAGAGAACCAATTCCAAGCACAAGAAGAGAGAGAAGAGCTAGCTGTTCCTCCCACAGACTCACCTATGGACGGTCATTTGACCAATTAAGAAAGAAGGCGGAGCTCAAAGAACATGTTACTGTTGAGCTTCTAGAAGTGAACAGGGGTCCATGAACTTGTCTGAGCTGAGTCTGCAACGTCACTAGGGACCAGCCCAAGTTCTATGGCAATTGGGTGCTGGAAAAATGAAGCTATTTGCCTTCTAAGAAGAAATACCCAGAAAGAAGGAAGCTCTGGCTGGGTAACAAACACTAGTCATTGTGAATACATGTTCTCATGACAAATGCCACCTCTGACCATCCTGAGAGCAGATTTCTGTTCCTCCACATCCAAGCAAAGATGGAAGCCAGGCGTGTGCTTTGGAAAGCTCTGGGTGGGTGAGACACCATGGTGCCAAGCTTCTGTAGCTCTAAAGCCAATTTCATGCTCCTACCCTCAAAAGATAATCAGAATCAAGTGCCCCTGAAAGCTATACCACACCATGTGGTGGGATTCACTCCCAGGCTACAGAACAAGCAGGCTACAGAAGCATCATAGTGACCTGCTGTCATAGGCCGTAGATTCTGCTGATGTAATCTGGGGCTAGAACCCAGGATCACCTATCCCAGCAACTGGGCCAGCTGAAGTCCTTGCCCTAAGGCTTCTAAATTTCAGATGCCTGACTCAGACCAGTGCTGGTGCTGAAGACTTGTCTTTAACCTTCTAACCTTCAGGTAGAGAAATGAGGACATGATAGGGGGAACCAGCGAATGTGCAGGGGAGGGGGCGGGGCACACGGAAGAGGTGACAAGGGGCGGGGGCAGGGGCTGCAGCGGCGGTCACTGACCACATTCCACCTTCTACTCAGCAGCCCCCAACTGAGCTAATGTGGCCCGAAAATTACACCTTACAAACTGATAAGCCATTTGTCAGAACTGTTAATACAGCCACAATGGGGCTGTTTGACGCTCGTCATGGAACCCAGGAAAGCCATACATACCTTAACACCAACACACAGGCAGCCACCAAAGAGTAGGCCAGGAGAGTGCCAATGGACATGAGGTCTACCAGGTCCTTCAGTTCAAAGAGGAAGGCCATCACAGCTGGGGAGAAGACAGACATCAGGGTTGCGAGTGGCCTCTGCCCTCTCCTATAGTAAGGATGACCACTCATCTGCACTCCGGGGTACTCCCAGCCCTACCCTCACTCAGCCTGTCCATGAGAGAGACGTTGCTCAGTTGAAGACAGGCTCAAGGTTGAAAGAGTTCTCAAGAAATAGTAGAAGTAATTAACATTAAAATTTGCATAGAGTACTTTCATTTATTTTATTATTATTGTTTTTATAATCTTCCAAGCCAACCCAGCAAAGATTATATAGCTAGTGAATGGAAGAGCCAGGATCTGCATTGGATTCTTGTAACTCTGACCCCACTGTGACTTCTGCCACATGTTGGTGACTCATGGACAGCCACATCCATGCGTCCAAATGTACATCTATCTTCCACCCATTCATTTTCCTCCATCTATCCATATTCACTCATCTGTATTCCATCCATCCATCTACCCAACCACCCATCTATCCATCTGTCCACCCATCCATCATCCACCCATCCACTCATCTATCCATCCATCCATTCATCCATCCATCTATCCACCCTATCCATCTATCTATCCATCCATCTATCCATCCATCTACCTATCCATCCATCTACCCACCCATCCATCCATCCACCCACCCATCCATCCATCCATCCATCCATCCATCCATCCATCCATCCATCCATCCATCCATCTACCTATCCATCCATCTACCCACCCATCCATCCATCCACC
>CABHPQ010169637.1:15086-40796 GCA_902168405.1 Peromyscus aztecus
TCCATCCATCTATGCATCCATCCATCCATCTACCCATCCATCCATCCTCCATCTGCTCATGTCTTTCTTCTATTTACTCATTTATCCTCCATTCATTCTTCCACCCACCTTCCTCCATCCATCCATACTCTATTCACATGCATCTATCCATCCTTGTTCCATCCATCCACACTTTAGTCATCCATCCATGCAGCTATCTGTCCTTCCTTTAACCATCCATCCATCACTCATCCAGCTATTCATCCTTTTCCATCCATTCATCCTCTTCCATCCTCCATCCATCCATTCATCCTTCTCCATTCACCCAGCCAGGTAGCCAGCACTGTTCCAGAGTGTGCCAGTCACTAAATTCTAGGTACCCAGTCTTAAAGAGGGCAGGCCACAGTGTCTGGCCTCCTAGCGTATCATCTGAAGATACCTGTATCATGAGATACCAGTGACGGGAGGTCTGCTGCTCTGGGAAGACTCACCGGAGCTCCTCCTCTAGACAGGTAAGTAGGAAAAACAGCTATCCTCACATGTGAAAGGTTCAATGTTATTCCTAAGTGGTACTATCCCTGTCACCAAGCCAAGCTTGCCAACCTGACACCCAACTCTGGCCTTTGGAAGAACTGAGCATACATGCTTGGGAGGTCCGTGTCAGTGAGGGCACCGGCCTAGTCTATGCAAGATCTAGGTTCAATCCCCCATAGTAAGATAAACATGTGTTTATTTAAAAATTCCCTGTCTGTCTATTTATGTCAGCATATAATGCCAGTTTTCCCGTTTAAAAAATAATTTGGCAGGGATCTACTTTGGGATGGCTTCAAATCCCATGCAAATCAATACAAATTAAAGCAGGGTCATGAAACTATCCGTTCCCCACAGACATCTCTGAAGCCCCATCAGATCAATGCAAGCCAAACAAATTTAAACTGACAATAAATAGTAAGATTAGAGAGCAGTGGAGGCCTTCAATATAATTGGAATGCCATCCGACTGCACATGCCACACTCGCCTCGGTTCCTGCTCACAGAGAACCCCAAACTGCTACGTGTGAGGTGGTTTAAGAACAGCAAATAGGGCTGGAGAGATGGCTCAGAGGTTAAGCGCACTGGCTGTTCTTCCAGAGGTCCTGAGTTCAATTCCCAGCAACCACATGGTGGCTCACAACCATCTGTAAAGAGATCTGGTGCCCTCTTCTGGCCTGCAGGGATGCATGCAAGCAGAACACTGTACACATAATAAATAAATCTTTAAAAAAAAAAAAAAAAAAAAAAAAGAACAGCAAATATTAATCCCACCAAAGAGGAGAAAAATGGACAAATACTTGGTTCGGCAAGTGGTGTGTATTTTAAAGTCACCTGGAAGGTCACAGTTTGACCTCCTTCTGTGAGCACAGCAAGGAATAATAAACAAATAATGCTAATAAAACTAGTACATCATTTGTTCATTTAAGATGGTCAATTATCAGCTGGGTGGTGGTGGGGCACGCCTTTAATCCCAGGGCTCAGGGGGCAGAGGCAGCCTGGTCTACAGAGTGAGTTCCAGGACAGCCAAGGCTACACAGCCCTGTCTCGAAAATTAAACCAAAATTAGATAGATGATAGATAGACAGACAGACAGACAGACAGATAGTAGATAGAGGTGGTCAGCTGTCCTGCTAGTCGCCATTTGACAAGACACTGAGATACAGATTGTGTTGTACCATCTGTCCCGGTTGATCAAAAAAGACCCAGGTGCTGGTCAGATCCTGCGAGGACCTGCTTCTGACATGAACACAAACAGGAATCAAGAGCAGTTCTGCCTTCCTGGGTGTGACCTTGGGCCTCTCCCAGCCACCACTGCTCTAGTTAGACAGTGGGCTCTCACCTCAGTCATGAAAGGAAGAAATAACAGACTGCAGGACACATGGCAGGGTGTACTCAGGCTTCCTTCAGCCCCACCCCCCCCCCCCCCACCCCCACACACACACCATCATACGGCTCAAAGGTCCTTTAGTTTACCAAGTTTATCTATGACAACTGTCCTCTTGGGGACGGACATGACTGCAAAAGAAAACCTCCTCTGTTCTGGGTCTACCACTATTTGAGGGCAAACAGCAAAACCCTATATATGCCCCCTGGGAAAGAGATGGTACATGTTTGAAAAAAAAAAAATGATTGTGCGGGACATTCATGCTCCAGGAAATCTATAAGCTAAGATGCATGGACACTAGACTTGCTGGTGTGTACCCAGGAGTCCTTTTGGCTTGGATTGTGCAAGAGGCCGGCCTACCAAATTCTACACAAGGAAACACTCAAAGGCAGGGAAGGTAGATGGCTTTGAAGGGATGGTTGTGTGGGGGGGGGAGTTCTGCCTACAGAGATCACAGGAAGAGTTAAACTCTAAGAATAATTCCACCCCATCTTCCATAAGCCTGCCTTCTTGGTCTTTTATCTAGGGCTGGAGAGACGGCTCAGCAGTTAAGAGCACTGGCTGCTCTTCCAGAGGACCCAAGTTCAGTTCCCAGCACCCACATGTTGGCTCACAACCGTCTGTTAACTCCAGTTCTGGGGAACCCGATGCCCTCTTCTGGTCTCCACGGGCACCAGTCCCACACTGGGTGCACATACATATAGACAAAACACCCATACGCATAAAATAAATCTTTAAAAAAATTTTTAAGTGTGGTTATCTTTTAGTGAACCCCGTTCTGAGTGTAAAAAGCTGTAGTTTCAAAAGCTCTGATAAATGAGTTACAGCTTTTCACAGTCCACGAATACGAGTCCACTTCAAGATGCCTCCCTAGGAATGCTGATTTAGTTGTGCAAATAGCAGCATGGGAAATGAAGTCCAATATTCACCAGCAATGGCGCCCGAGGTCACCGTAGCAATTACTGGTGTTTTGGTCTTCTCGTGGACTCTGGCCAAATATTTAAACAGTAGTCCGTCTTCAGCCATGGCGTAGATAACTCGGGGCATGGGAAACATGGAGCCTAGGAGACTGGATGAGAAAAAGGCAAAACACATGAGTAAAAACATGTCACCGGCAAACAAGGCCTTAAAAGACCCAGCATGATCAGCCACCAAGGAAAGGTATCTGCCCTCACCAAGATCCACTCCCCCATAGTGTCTGGCCCCCAGGAATAGAGGACCCAGTGCCTCACAAAACTCATACTGAAGGTGTTAGACCAATGAAAAGAATAGAGGCATCTAACACAAAGGAGCAGGCAATCCAGGAGCAACACCCGTGACGGAGCTCTTGTATTTACGTCTGCAATCATTCCTGGCTGAGGTCGATCATTAGCAAACAGTTTCTGTTTACACAAGCTGGTGGGGAAGCACTGCGTGTGTGTGTGTGTGTGTGTGTGTGTGTGTGTGTGTGTGTATGTGCACGAGTGTGTGTGTATGTGCTTATGTGTGTTGCATGCATGTATACATGTGTATGTGCATGCCTGTGTGTGTACGCATGCATGTGTGTTGGGGTTGGGGGGTTATGTGTTCCATTAAAAGGCTCCTTTACTCAAAGGAGCTTCTGCCTTACAGTCAAACTAAAGGCCAAAAATAGAGCAAAGAGGGAACCCGGTTCAGAGGTCAAAGTCAGGAGTAGGAAGTCATTTCCTTGCCAAGCATCGTGTGCAAAAGTTGGCCCCAGTTCTTCGAAAAGTACAGTGTTACCTAGTTTCACTTTCTGTGGTCTTTTACTGACATCAACTACAGTATGAAGATATTAGATGGAAACTTCCAGAAATATGCAACTGATAGTTTTACCTTTTTCTAATTTCAGTATAATAATGCTTCTGATTAACCCTTAGTACCAGTAGCTAACCAGTAGTAACCCTTAGCTACTGGTGTCAATCTCACGATGCCAAATTTATATAGGGTTTGGAATGATCTATTGTTTCAGGAATCCCCTGGAAGTCTCAGACTGTAGTTCCCCGTGGATAAAGGGGAACATCTGTATTACTAACACCAATAACTTAGAGCAACAGAATGCATAAGACATATCATTGGCATTGGGGTGCGGGGGCTGATACACAGAAGCCACACCACTGGCGTTGGGGTGCTGGGTCTAATACACACAAGCCACACCACTGGCGTTGGGGTGCTGGGTCTAATACACAACAAGCCACACCACTTGTGTTGGGGTGCTGGGGCTGATACACAGAAGCCACACCACTGGTGTTGGGATGCTGGGGTTGGGAGCGCTCAGGAATCTGTCCTCACCTGGCGGAAAGTGCACAGAGGGAGCCGACAGCCACCGCGTACTTGGCTCCTTCCCAGTCACTGTACTTGAAGGCACCGGGCAGTGGGCTGTCGGTGTCCAGGCAGGAGTAAGGCATCATGAGCGTGAGTGCTGCCGACACCCCGAAGTAAGCTACGAAGCAGATGAGGAGGGACGCCACGATGCCCACGGGAATGGCTTTCTGGGGGTTCTTGACTTCTTCCCCTAGAAGCAGCAGGTGTCAGTGAGAGGAGAAGAGCAAGAGGCATCCCATCCTTCACATGGTCACACTAAAGCACAGGCCCCACAGGGCTCGGCCTGCAGGAACTGAGGTCTTCTGTCCTTCCTGAGACAGAGCAGGGCCCTAGGTAACACCCACCATACAACCACAGCCCCGGAGGGTGTTCCCGACCTTTCTATCACAGTTCAGCTAAGGGAGAGGCTCGTTTCCTTTGGCTGAGAAAAGCCGAGAGGCTCAAGGGAGCCTGACCTATTCAGTCTGCCAGGACGCTGCGATTACAAGGGCCTGGATGTGCAGATATGAAATCAGGCTGCAGGCACACGGTCATTGTCCCTCTCTAATGACACAGCCCTGCTTATGTTCACGATGTAATTTCCTGTCAGGCCCTGCTCCTGGGGGATGGAGGAAGGCGACAGAGAGTGAGAGGAGGGAGGACCAGCAGGAAAGAGTTACTCCTGTGGGACCAGAGCAGCCAGTGGAATGTGCCGACAGGAAAGGAATGACTGACTGCCACGGGCCGGGGGGGGGGGGGGGGGCGCAAGCACAGCGCAAGCAGGGAGGAGTCCACACACCTGTGGTGGCGATGCAGTCAAAGCCCACGAAGGCATAGAAGCAGGTCGCTGCCCCCGACAGGACGCCGGAGAATCCAAAGGGCATGAACCCGCCCTCACCGTGATTCAGGTTTGTGTCACTGAGAAAGAAAAAGAAAACAGAAACGGCAAAGCTTAGATCACCTGCTGGAGTTTCATTCTGGGGACAGCGCTGCTCTGAAGAAAACGCACAGGGCGTGAGTCTCTCAGGCCGCAGTCCCCAGTCCTCCAGTGAGGGCACTCAGAGGCTAGCAGGCCTCTCCCGCCCAGGGCCCAGGGCCCCAGTGGCACACACTATTAACCCTTCCCGAAGCATTTTCTCAGACAGAGACTTTGATAGGGAGAGGTAGGATCTAATGGAACACAGGCAAATTTCAACACCATGTCTGGTCTCTACCCAGTCTTCTCCCCAGGAAGTCATCAGCTGGGCACACTATCTCTGACCCAGGCGCTGTAGGCACCAGGAGCTTAAATCTAAAAACAGGTATTTCTAAAGAAGTTAAGGTTTACACAAGTGAACTGTTTTGTTTTGTTTTGTTTTGAACTAACCGCAGCGCAGCATTCCTTAAGCACCCATGTACTGGGGGTGGGGAGTGGCTGCAGGTAAAGTGTGGGTGTCGCCTCTGAAGGCTTGTTTTGCAGAAGAACCAGGCAGGCAGGAGCCCCCGGGAAGTGACAGCCTGGACTTACAAAGAAGTGCCAAGTCCAGTTATTCAATGAGAGGGGAGAAGCCTGGACTCCCAGAAGAGAGCAAAGGGCTAGTCATGCAGACGGTGCAGATAAATAACCAAAAAGAAAGGGCTTTGGATGGCTTGCTGAAGAGCAGGCAAAGGCAAGCCCCCAGTGGGATGCTCTGACCATAACGAGGGGCCCACATAGCCTTCCGAAACTGACAATCAGCACAAAACCCACGGGCGAGGTTAAACCGGTCCACAGAGAGCCTGCCACACCTCTCCTCAGACCCCACGGGACACACGATGTCAGGCCTCCAGGTTCCTGCTCTGACTTCTGTCAAGGATGAACTATGACCTGGAAGTGTAAAACCAAACAAGCCCCTTCCTCCCTGAGATGCTTCTAGTCCGTGTTTCATCACAGCCATAGAGAAACAATCAGGAGATCTCCAGCGTGACCTCCGGAGGAGGTCTCCCGAGTGCTGGGAGGGAGATGTGGGGCGGTCACTGAGGGACAAGCGACTTTACACAGGACCACACAGGGCTATCGTGAGAAATGTAGATCTATGGCTGGAAAGGGGAAAATGCATAAATAAATTAAATGCGGCCATTTACAGACTTTACTAAGACGGAAGAGCCAGCCAGGCTCCAGGCCTGCAGAGCTCTGCTCCTAAAGTAGCAGTCTCCTGCGGCGCAGCAGGCCCTCTGGTCTTCAGATGGACTTAAGGCCCCACCCAGGCAACAAATGTCACCTTGTCTGAGTGCTGTCTAAACCATCCCCCTAAGGCGGCCAGTGCAAGAACGACTGGGAAATGCAATTCCTGCCGCTAGCCCATGCGATCTGCAAGGACAAACCTCAGCCTCAACTGACCACCAGGAAACAAGAAAGGCCCTGTGTGTCTCACTCCTGGTTGTAAACAGCAGCCAACGAAATGCGATCTCCGGGGTTTCCAAAGCCTACTGTGAACTCCAAAGCGGGTTTGGAGCTGGTTTCACTCCACCTTAAATTCATGTCGACCAATAAACCTGGGGTAAATATAACTAACTCCAGAACGTTTGGGAATGAGGCAGTAAAAAGCCCTCATTTCTCCATGCTAGAATTTAGGGAAGGAAAAGATACTTTTATTGAACTGATAATTGCAGGACAGTAGTACTAGGGAGTTTTGTGTATTTAATTCATCATTTTCTTGTTTCCATCGCAGTAGTAATACAGGCCAGACATCTGGTCTGTAGCCAGTAACCAATGTGGTCTGTGTGACTGCTCAGATCCCCAGCGTGGGACAGCACTTCTCAGCCTCCCCTGGAGCTTCACGTGGCTACTCACCGGATTCTGGTGGAGGGAATAAAGACGGGATAGAGGGGTGTGGATGGCCTGGGCTGGGGATGTGGAAGAGGTGTTCCATGTTCCAAGCCAATCTTCAGACACCCTGGGCCTACCCTGTCTGTGCCTTATTCTATTTCCCCTTCTGGAAAAATCTGGGGTATGTTAGCACTGCCAGTCCAGCCCCAACCAGTCACGAGGCCAACAAAAGTTGTCATCAGGCAGGACAGAACAGATGGAGACTTCTGGGGTTCCAAGATGGCCAGCCACTACCATCGTGTCTCACAAAGGTCCCTTCATCATAGCCATTTAAGCGTTAGCCTTAATGAAAATGGAACCACAGATTCCACCTCTTCACAACTTCCACTGTGTGTCCCGAGACACCAAGGTCACCTGAAAGTTTGACCAAGAAGATTAAAATGACATTATAATGATTTGGCTTCGTTTCCTAAATAACTGGAACCCGTTGAGGACACTGGAGAAGTGTGGCGGCGCACGCCTTTAGTCCCGGCACTTGGGAGGCAAAAGTAGGTGAGTCTCTGTGAGCTGACGGCCAGTCAGATCTACACAGTAAGTAAATACACTAATCAATTAATTTTTAAAAATAAAACTCCTAAGCTACTTCACTGGAAAAAAAAAAAAACCACAAAGCAAAACAAAGCACTTTAACAAAATGAGTTAAAATCACGTAATATTTAAAAGGTATATGTTATCCCGTGAACTGCATCACCCGATACCTGTATGTGATCCGAAATGCCAAATATGGAGAACTGCCCCATGCCAAAGGGACACACAAAGTCAACTCACTTGTTCCCACAGAGAGGGCTAGATCTATTCAGGAAGTCCTCTTCCTTGAGCTGCCAGTTTTTAATGGACCCTTTCACGAATCCCGACACCATGATGAAGCACAGGACCAGAACGTTAATGCAGGTGAATATTTTGTTGACCATGGCTGATTCTTTCACACCAAGAGTTAACAGTCCTAAGAAAAGGCATGGACAGAAAATCACGTAGAAATGTTAGCCATATACCATACACCAGTTTCCTTCATTCAGGGATGGGACAAAAGATGGAGGGAGGAAGAAACCCATGGGCATGGGACCTCCAAAGACCTGTCTGTCACTCAAGGAGCAGAGATCTACGCAACCAGACAGCGGGGTGCTCCCATTCTTAGGGATTTGAGGATGCTCTGTGGTGCACTAAAGACCTGCAGAAGTCTGGGCCGTGGCAGTCAGTCTTCCAGGAAGAGCAAGCCCTTGGTGGAGGACGGGCAGAGCCTTGATCCATGAACCAAGTAGGAGAAAGATACTACAGAGAAGCTAAAGGGAATTTATCCTCTCTGAGGAAATGCCGCTTGGGTCAATTTCTTGGTAGAATGAGAGGTTTCTTTCTGGATGAGGAATGATGCAGGTTTACTTGGCGATATTGGTCATGGTGGTAGTGATAATTCTTTGTGTTCTAGGAGCTGGTAGCTTATATGGTCCCTCCTCATATTTAGTACACACAAAATAATGTTGAAGTCTGACCAGTTCTAGCTCATAAAATCACAGTAGAAGCAAGACAGCATAATCAAGTAACAGAGTACAGGAACCCCAAAACTGCACTATCTCCAAAGACATCCTCACAGCCTTGGGACTCCCACACAGTTTGGAATTTTAAGTCTCTCTCTCTCTCTCTCTCTCTCTCTCATATATACACACACACACACACACACACACAAGCACACAGCTCAGGATGGGATCCCTTCCTTCCTTTCTCTGTTCAGTCATGAACAGTTTGGCTCAGTCTCACGCTCCCATCATGATATTCTGCCACACCACAGGCCTGAAGTCCCAGGGCAAAGCGACCACGAACGGAAGCCTCCAACACTGAGCCTCAATAAACCCTTTTTCTTGATATGGTGTGAACTCAGGCATTTGCTACAGTGATAGAGCGTCAGGGAACACGTGGCTAAGACACAGCAGACCTGAAAGGGGGACCAGTGTCACCCAGGAACCAGCCAGTATGATCCAAGATCACGGCTTTCCCACGGGCTACTTCTACTCAGCACCTCAGATGAATTCTGAAATACTGATCAAGTAACTAACCAGAGGGAAGATGCCACTATGCTCCAATGTGTTGTTTTCTTTAGCACCCCTCCTCTCGTCTTTATGAAAGTAAAAATCTAACTGTGGTCACACAAACCTATGTTCTGATAGGTGTTTCTGTCAGCTGAACCAAAACTACTGCCAAGGCTGGCCCGGGTGAGATGACTTCAATTACGCAGCGTGGAAGGAGAGTTGTGTTGCTTTCAAGATTCAGCCAAGACTTTGTAACTTCTCATGTTTGAGGAGAACCACCTGTGTGGAAGCTCCGTGTGTGTCCAGTAAATGCTCTGTGGGGAAAGACGTTCATCCGGGCACCAGAGACACGGACTAACAAGTGGCGCTAACAAGAAACTGCCACTGGCTGCATCCTGCAGGGCTTGGAATTTTCAAATTCTGCAGCCACAACTTAGGTATTGAAAGGGTGTTCTTGTGGTTGTGAAGTGTAAGTAAAACCACCCAAGACGCCTTAGAAAGCCCAGGCATACGTTCCTCTTCCAGAGGGAGCTCACTGTCCCACATTTTCCTGGCAGACAAACTATACTAGTTTCTTATCCAAATGGTCATCCACTGAGTCGAAAGAACAAAGAGGCTTCAGTGCTAACAAAACCTCACCTGAGACTCTCTCTTTTAACTAAATATCACAGACCTCAGCAGCTGTTACCCAGGCCAGCCCTGGGATGATCTGTAAGTAACCATTGGGACAGGGAGAAAACCAAGTTGTCTATATACATTACAAGAAACCAAAGAAATGGAGGAGAGTCACCAAAGAGACAAGGCAAGAAGGCAAGAGGGGCTGGGGGGCTTGCTTGGTAGTAACAGTCTGGCCAGGTACGATGAGGCTGTCGGTTCAATCCTCAGGTCCACCAATAAAGGAATGGACAAATCAATAAATGTAAGAAACAATGTAATCTTACAACCCATTGCCCCAACACCACCTTCTTGTCAAAATGGGGCTTTACCTGTTAAGATGAGAATTATAATCACAGCTAATATGTCAGGGTTTTGGGCCAGCACCCCAGGGGCATTCAGGGCCATGTGATTGCGTGAGAACTCCCCGATGGGTTTGCCTATCAGCTCGTCAAAGGTCCCACTCCAGGCTCTCGCCACACTTGAAGTACCTGTCACAAAACACACCACGGTGACAGTTAGAGAACAGTGGTTAACAGAGGGCCCCTGTCAAGTTCGATGTTATAGCACCCATGCAGGGCCACAGAGCGCATGCTGCCATCTAGCGGTGGAAGTTGAACCCCTATGCTACAACCGGAGGGGTGGTTGAACAGATGCCAAATGCTACCTGGGGCTGCCAGAGCTTAGAAAGCAGTACATTTTATCCTCAACCAAGATCTATACCGTGTGTTTCAGGGCTGTGTGTGTGTGCGCGTGTGTGTGTTACACTGATACACAAGAGTAAATCTTGGTCATAAATTGAAACTTTGGATTTTTCAACTCTGTGTTAATGTGGCGATGGTAATGTGCATTCGGTAGAAGTTGCACTTTGAATTTTTTTAAAGGTTTATTTATGCCGAGCGTTGGTGGCGCACGCCTTTAATCCCAGCACTCGGGAGGCAGAGGTAGGCGGATCTCTGTGAGTTCGAGGCCAGCCTGGGCTACCAAGTGAGCTCCAGGAAAGGCGCAAAGCTACACAGAGAAACCCTGTCTCGAAAAACAAACAAACAAACAAACAAAAAAAAACAAAAAAAAGGTTCATTTATTTATTATGTATACAATATTCTGTCTGCATGTATGCCTGCATGCCAGAAAAGGGCACTCGATCTCCTGATAGATGGTTGTGAGCCGCCATGTGGTTGCTGGGAATTGAACTCAGGACCTCTGGCAGAGCAGTCAATGCTCTTAACCTGTGAGCCATCTCTCCAGCCCCGCATCTGAATTTCTATCTTTAAGGGTCTAGCAGTATTTCATTTGTAGCAATGCTGGAGAGTGTCAATGACGAGTCAGCCCTGCCCTCGAGGGACATGGGTGGGACTCTGAGCCTAGGCTAGGGCACTGGTAGGTTGGGTGGATGGCCTGCACTTTGGATTGCCTGTATTTGTATTTTTCAGGGGAGCGTTGATTGTCTGACAGGGTCTTGGCCTACAGCCTAGACTGGTCTCAAATTTGCCATCCTCCTCCCAAGTGCTGAAATCTCAAGAGTATTTACCACAACATTCATTTTGATACTTTCGTTGTATGATGGATGTACTTATTAGTATGTAACTCTGAAGCATCTGTATGTTCAGTTAAAACACACAACATACATGTATGAGCATAAGTGTGTGTGTGTGTGTGTACCACAATAAAAACTTACAAATAAATAACTGCCCTTACCAACTGATGCATTCTGACAGCATTTACTCAATTCTCAGTTGAGTTTGATTTACTCAAATGGCAAATACTGACAAGTCAGGAAATTGACTTTAAAATGCCTTCTTGGGATGGGTAACTGGTCAGTCCGGTAAACACTGCTTAGGAAGTCCCCCTCTCCCATGAAGAGCTGGATGGCCCTTGGCAGCAGGGAAAATGGTATCCATGCCCTAAGAACTCATCTCTAAGGTGATCTACAAATGGACCGACACCATCTCAGGGCCAAATCTACCACTCAACCCTGATCATCCAGTCTGCCACTTTGTACCTCAACCCAGGGACCATGGTATCCCCCAGGGTGCAGGACCATGGCGAAGGCGCCATCTTGCCTCCGTGCGCCAGTCCCAAGTGCCCCAGCTACAGAGAGCAAGGGGCTGCACCCCAACAACCAGCGGTACTGGCTGCCCCCTCCCCTCCCCTCCTTTTCTCCTTTCATTCTGAAGACGCCCGCTGCCTCTCAGTGCTGTTTGTCAAGAAAGGACACTGGAAAGCCAATATTCCCATCTGGCATTTTCCTTTCATTTCAGAGGGCCTCATCCATGACTAGGGTCTGAATTTTCCATAGAATGCAGAGGGATCCACACAAGGATTCAACTTCATTATTTTCTCTCATGCTAAGTGTTTTCCCAACAACTCAAAAATTGAGCCTCATTTTTCATTCAGCTCTTAGGAATTCTGTCCACGAAGGCCACGAGCCTAATGGAGAAAAATGGTCTGCCTGCCCCGTGTGCTCAAAGTAGCCAGCTTGCTGCAGTGACGTTCCAAACCCCACCCTGCTGGATACCCTAGCCTTCTTCCAGGCCACGCTGTTCCCATTTCAGAATCACGGCTTTAAAATGCAGAAACACATTTTTTTTTTTAAACCTGAAAAACTCTCCTTCCTCAGTAGCTAAGGCTGGGTTTAGAATCCCAGATTGTTTTCGTGAGTCTTACACAGGCAAGTAGCACTCCGGGAAAGACTATTATTTTGTTGGTCTAACAGCAGCAAACCCTGCTTTAATCTGACTGTTATTTTACGCCCAGGTGAACCGACCGGAAACGTGACAGCCCATTTACAGAAGCTACATTCCTACCGAGAAGGGTTGGTATGTGAGAGTCATCTGTGGTTACAAGTCTGAAGGCTGCACAGGAAAAGACAAATGATGAATTTTACGTTAGAACCATTAGAGGAGGCTCTGCTGCCTCGCGCACACTGTAGCTGCTGGGGGAGAGAGGGACTGCCTACTGGACGCCCGAGCCTCTGCCTGATAGCTAAGGAAGTAGCTACGGCATCCCCCATGCAGACGTGACTGACAGGTCTAGGAGGACCCTGAATGTGGCCCACAGGACTGTGTCCAGATTCCATTGTGGGAGTGGTGCTGTGGGATGTTCTGTATGGCAAATGTGTTGCTAATAAAACGCTGATTGGCCAGTGGCCAGGCAGGAAGTGTAGGCGGGACTAACAGAGAGAATTAAAAGAACAGGAAGGCAGAAGGAGTCACTGCCTGCCAGCCACCGCCAGGACAAGCAGCATGTAAAGATGCCGGTAAGTCACGAGTCATGTGGCAAGGTATAGATTTATGGAAATGGATTAATTTAAGATATAAGGGCAGTTAGCAAGAAGCTTGCCACGGCCATACAGTTTATAAGCAATATAAGTCTCTGTGTTTAATTGGTTGGGTCTGAGCGGCTGTGGGACTGGCAGGTGAAAGAGATTTATCCTGACCGTGGGCCAGGCAGGAAAACTCCAGCTACAGAGTGGACTGAGTTTTCATGGATGGTTGTGTTTAAGGCTCATGGTCGGTGCAGAACATGAAGAAAGGCTGGGTGGGATGGAAGACCAGAGTGAACAATGGTTTTAAAACAGGCAGAAATGTCGACCTAGACGTTCTGCCTCTTCAAATGTTTCAAGGGGAAGAAACTGTGGCTGTGTCTACAATTACACAAAGTAATTATTTATGAAAACAGCAGATATGATCCAAATAGTGCGGAAGGCCATTTGGTAAGGTATCCTGTACTTATAAACCTACATATATACAATGATACACAGTCAGTAGGAATATTGTCATGGAGAAACCATTAGGATATTTTGGTTTATAAAGAGATTAAAAATACATATACTTAGGGGTTGGGAGTATAACTTAGTGGAAAGACATATGTCTAGCATTTTGCGAGGTCCTGAGTTCAATCTCCCTGCATCTCGACTCAGCCGGAACTTGTTAACCATGGGCAGCCCCTAGCCGTTCAGACCGTATCACACACCTCCAGTAAAATGGCTAGCTCAAAGCAACACTCAGTAAATACTGTTTCTGCTGGTTATCAGGTTGGGTGTTTGTCTTCTTTGTGCTTTTCTGTTTCCCAAAGTGTCGTCTATCATGACATATTTACTGTAATAATCGGGAGGGGGATAGGGGAACTAACAAAAAGAAAACCACGTTTTAAAATTGGAATTATCCTATCAGCCATGTATCCTTTGAGCTAAAAAGAACAGTCATATTTGTCCTGGCTTGGTCCCCCGCTCACGGGTGCTGCACTGGTTAGGATTTTTTTGTCAACTTCACACAAGTCGGAGTCATCTGGGAAGAGAGAGCCTTAACTAAAGGATCATTTCCCCCAGAATGGCCCCTAGGCAAGTCTTCGGGGCTTTTTCATGATTAATGGTTGATGTGGGAGGGGTGAACTGACTATGGGTGCCAGCCACTCCTGGGCTGGTGGTCCTGGGTTGCATAAAAGAGCAAGCCGAGTAATCGTGAGAGAAAGCCAGTAAGGAGCATCCCTCCATGTCCTCTGCTTCAGCTCCTGCCTCCAGCCTCCTGCTCTGACTTCCCTTACTGATGGAATGTAATCTGTCAGCTGGAACACACCCTCTCATCATCCCCAAGTCGCTCTGGGTCCTGGTGTTTATCACAGCAACAGAAAGCCAACTAGAACAGACTCAGAAAGAGAGAAGTCACAACAGCGACTCCTGAAGACACCTTGATCCTGCTAAAAGTGAGAGGCACACAAACAGCGTTCAAGCTGGAGGGCCCCTGGAGATTACTAAGTCAGGTTTTTTTTTGGGGGGGGGAGAGGAGAGCAGAGCATCCCTAATGAGCAGGGGTCAGAGGTCAAAGGCTGCAGGCTGGAGGGGCCCAGAGGACGTACCAATGATGTAGGAGAGAATCAGGTTCCAGCCGGTGATGAAGGCCCAGAGCTCCCCGACCGTCACGTAGCTGTAGAGGTAGGCTGAGCCTGTCTTGGGGACACGGGCTCCGAACTCGCTGTAGCACAGGCCAGCCAGCACCGAGGCCAGGGCAGCGATCAGGAAGGAGATGACGATGGCGGGACCGGCATCCTCACGGGCCACTGCACCAGCCAGGACGTAGACGCCAGCACCCAAGGTGCTGCCCACCCCAAGAGCTACCAGGTCAAAGGTGTTGAGGCAGCGGGACAGTCGGCTCTCCTCCCGACTGCAGTCCACCACCTTCCGACGCAGCATCTGCTGACCCAGGCCGAGCAGGTTTTTGCAACCCATCCTGCTGAGCAAACCTGTCAGAAAAGAGAAAGAGGTGGTGTTCGGTTCCGTCACCGCCACGTGTTTCCCCCCTCCCCGCAAACCTCGCTTCGCTGCAGGACGGAACACGGGGATGAAGCCTTTTACAAAAACATTGCTGCTAACATGTTCTCAGTTTAGCGTTCCACCAGCAACCGTCAGATTCCACGGGGACAGTCTTGGGGGCTTTCCAGGACAAACAGGAACACACAGTTGCCCTGCCCCAGGTCTCTGGGCCTCCACATTCCCTGCAGTTCTTATGGGCACAGGTGACAGCTAACTGGGAGCACAGTGAGTGACAGACACTGTTCCCAAGCTCAGCTGTGACTTATCAGGACAAACAAAATGCAATTTCAAGTACATTGTATTATAATGAAATGCAAACCAAACTGTATCGTAATGACTAAAATGCCCAAGTCTTGAATGGGACGGTAGTTCAGCAGTTCTCAACCTGTGGATCAAGATACCCTGTATACCAGATATTCACATTACATAAGAGGAGCAAAATCACGGTGAAGCGGCAACGGAGTAATTTTATGGTTGGGGGTCCCCACAACATGAGGAACTGTATTAAAGGGTCGCAGCCCAGCTGGGCGGTGGTGGCGCATGCCTTTAATCCCAGCACTCAGGAGGAGGCAGAGGCAGGCGGATCTTTGTGAGTTCAAGGCCAGCCTGGTCTACAGAGCGAGATCCAGGACAGGCGCAACGCTACACAGAAAAACCCTGTCTTGAAAAAAAAAGGGGGGGGGGGGGGGGGGGGTAGCGGCCTTAGGAAGGTTGAGAACCACTGTTCTAGGCCATGGGATTCACCCCTAAAATGAATAAATAAATACAAATAACGGAAGAAAATGGGCATAGGATTTTGAGAAGTCTGAACTATCTTCATTTTTCTCTAAATGCAAAGCTATTCTCAGATGAAGAGTTTTAGTCACCAACAGCAGGCGTGTGCAGAGAGAGGCCACCAGAATGACGCTGGGCTGCTA
The DNA here is from genome assembly GCA_902168405.1 of Peromyscus aztecus. Lineage (NCBI taxonomy): Eukaryota > Metazoa > Chordata > Mammalia > Rodentia > Cricetidae > Peromyscus > Peromyscus aztecus. The sequence continues at coordinate 31,038 of CABHPQ010169637.1, forward strand.
TAGTTTTGTTCTGTCTTTCCATTCCTCATTTTTCCTCTTTATCAACGGGTCTTTTGTTGACCTAACTTAGGTCAACAATGAAGTCACTAATAAATGAAATAGTCTCAGGTCTGGAAAATTCTACTCCTAACCACCCACCGCACTGTAGCCCCTGCCTGTCTCCGTGCCCCACCCCTCCCTGGGGCCTCACCCCTCCCCGGGGCCTCACCCCATCATGGCAGGTCACTAAGGAACCGTGGCTATTTGTTCCTGTGTTTCATCTGCCGGCTCCATCGAAAACAGTATCATCAAGACTAGTAAGATGTTCAGTTAGACCCGGGAATCCCCCTGTTAGATGAGGAAAAGTAACTTGTAACAAGGGTCAAACGAGGTCGCAAGGCTTGTAAGGCTCTTCTCCTCAGTCTGGGAACCTGGCAGCCCGGCAGGAAGTGACACCTAAGGGAGGCGGAACCTCAAGGAAATGAGACCCATGGACAGGTCACTGAGAGGGGAAATCCCAGAACCCCACAGTCTGTAACCCATATAAGAGAGTTCGATGGCTTTTCAGTGTCTGCACCAGGAAGAGACTATTTTTGGATGTATCCATGCCAGGTGCAAACGTTGGGAGTGTTTCTGCTAAGCATGCCTGGGAAGGAGCAAGCTTCCTGCACATCAGGACGAGGCTCTGGGTGCCAGAAGCAGGAAGTATTGAGTCCGGATTCTGCTGGATACTGGAGGCATGTAGAAAAAATCTACTAGTGAATAGGTATTTGGGTTAGACGTCGACGGGGAAGATTCAGCTTTGACGAACGGCCCTGGGCACAGAAGGCTGTACTCTAGAGCATGAAAAGAACATCGCAGCCTTAGGGGTGGGACTCAGCGCTGGAATGCTTGCCTAGGACGCGCGTTGCCCAGCACTCCAGCCCCAACACGTTTAAAAGAATAAAGCGTAGAGTAACTTCTCCACATTGCCTCTAGAGAGCCATACCCCAGGAACAGAACCTCCTTAAGGCAGAAAGTGAACTCAAAGACCCCAGATTAGGACAAAATGGCTCTTTTGGCTATGCCTGGGTGCAGACATACTTAGGTACAGACGTACCTGTGTCTCCACAAGCACAGACAGGCCACCAGTGAACACCCACTCCAAGAACCAACTCGCCGATGTTGAAGGGATTTCAAAGCCACCTTCAGACTGAAGATCATTAACCAGACCCAGAGGTCTTGGTTTCCAGGCATCACATGAAGAGGGTAAGACAGTGTAACCACAGGGCTGCAGCTCTCGTGCCCTCAAACATACGCACAAAAAAGGCTCTCTGTCATAGGTGGAGCCCTTGATGCCAGGGAAGTGAGACAGGCCACAGCTGGGGCAAGGCTGCGCCAGGCGCTGTGAGCTGCTGAGGACACCTAGTTAGGTGTCCACTTCTGCCTCGTGGGGTGAGCGGAAGTGTGATACGAACTCACTAAACTCAGGGTTTATTTTAAGAAGCACCCTTTGTGTCTCTTCAGAGATATTTCAAAACTCTCAGAAAGGTGTTATCAGTGGTTTCTACACATGGGCCCCCCTCTTCCACTCAGACAAGACCTCTGAAGCGGGTCTTACAACCAGCAGTGACAAAAGAGATGAGGTTTCTCTGTACAAAACAAATCTATTCATGGCAACCCCAGCATTCAGGTGGAGGTCGACGTCCTGCTGCTGAGACTCACACTGGACGCCGCTGCAGGAAGCTATCAGATGAGAAAAATGCGGTCTAGAGACCAGGCTACCAGGCTGGAGGGATGCGGTCTACACACGCCCAACCGATTTTTATTATAGGCATCGATAAGGCTCTTTGCGACATGAAGTCATTGCCCCATCATATTCCATACTGATGATTATAAAACCCTTGCCTTAGGGTAGTAATCTGTCCCCTTCTCACAGAAATTCTACCTCCAGATTGTGCCCTAGCTATCACCAAATAAAACCACAGTGACAGAACTGGATGGACGGCTCAGTGGTTGCGAGCATGCACCGCTCTTCACAGAGGACCTGAGTTCAGTTCCCGCTGTTCACATCAGGCTGCTCACAAATGCCTGTAACTCCACCCCCAGGTGGATCTGATAGCTCGGGCCTCCATGGGCGTGTGTGTGTGTGTGTGTGTGTGTGTGTGTGTTACACGTTACACGCAATTAAAAACAATTAAAATAAATCTTTTAAAAAACAGAAGTAAAATGCCAGGCGGTGGTGGCACATACCTTTAATCCCAGCACTCAGGAGGCAGAGGCAGGAGGATCATTGAGTTCGAGACCAGCCTGGTCTGCAGAGCAAGTTCCAGAACAGCCAAAGCAACTCAGAAATAATAACAATAACAATAATAATAAATAATAGGAGTAAAATGATCCAATAGGTCAGGGCCCCAGAAAGACTTCCTTGGCCTCTATTTTTTAAATCTCTAAGTGGGAAGTTATGAGTGATGGGACCTTTTCAGTCTCAAATTTAATCAGATTCTGTCCAGTCTGATAGTTTGTGAGAGAGAGGGGTCCGAAAGAGGCTATTAAACACTGTTCCCAAATACCATCCTTTAAAACCTTAACACCCTGACTCTCTCCTGGGTTTTCAGAACGGCCTGTTCCCTAATGCCCACCTCCGACCCGCTGTCTAGTGTGAAGCACTAACCTATCAATCATTCCCGTGGGGGACAGTCTGCATGTGCAGATGGCAGTCTGCATGCACAGGGTTTAAGAAACCACACCACACAGTCGCTAGAGACAACATGGGAGCTGGCCATCCCCTGCACCTAGTGGGCTATGGCGGAAGGGGGCCATGGAGCTTTCGTAAGGAAGGGCAGGGTGCTCACAGCTCAGGGACCTGCCACCAGAGGTCCAAAAAAGGGCATTCTGGGATGCTGGCCATGGTGGAGGAGGAGAATTGACCTGGTGGGGGAGACCGATATGGAGGAGGAAGTGATTTCAAAGCAGGACCCACTTCCCCTGCAGATGTTAGCCCGCACAGATGTGAACTTGAAATAGGAAAAAAATCAAATCACATCAGGGTGCAGCCAGGACCAGTATACAACCAAGGGTGGAGACATTTGGAGTGGGAAAAGCCATGGAGCTGTGCAAGGAGCAACCAGGCCGGAAGCAACCAAGGTCCAAGTAAGCAGCAACCACGGACACAGAGAGGGAAAGGAGGGGAAGACAGTTGCCACGACTGTGGTGGTCTGGATGAAAATGGCCCCATAGGCCCATAGGGAGTGGCACTATTAGGAGGTGTGGCTCTGTTGGAGTGGGTGTGGCTTTGTTGGAGGAAGTGTGCCTCAGTCTCTCCCTGCTGCCTGCAGATCAAGATGTAAGCTTCTCAGCTCCTTCTCCAGCGCCCTGTCCGCCTGTCCGCTCTCACGCTCCCGGCCATGATGATAACGGACTGAACCTCTGAAACCGTAAGCCAGCCCCAATCAACTATTTTCCTTTCTAAGAGTTTCTGTGGTCACGGCATCTCTTCACAGCAATAGAAACCCTAACTAAGACAATGGCCATGGCCAAGATGACCAAGGAAACTGACCTAAGAAATTCACTTCCGGTCCGTGGTGAATTTACCGGTTCACACAGCACTGGATCCTTGACCCAGGGGACTCCAAGGTTGCAAAGCACAAAAGAGCAAGTGTGAGGACACACTGCTATTCTGGGGAGGAGGGGTGTCAGGAAGAAAACCCTCAGCGATTTAATACGCATCCCAGGAGGACCTCCATTCACAGAAACCCAGGTCGTAACATGTGGAAGGTACTAATGGATCAGCACATGAGATGGTCACAAACACTGAATGAAATTTCACTTCATTCTGGATGTCACTAAGCGAAAAAGACAGGCGAAAGGGTCCCTGCAGTCCAACAAGAACTATGAATAACTTGTAGTAATAGTAGGGAAAGCCATGTAGCCATTAAAACAATCATGCAAGCCTGGCATGGTGGCGCACGCCTTTATCCCAGCACTCGGGAGGCAGAGGCAGGCGGATCTCTGTGAGTTCGAGACCAGCCTGGGCTACAGAGTGAGTTCCAGGACAGCCAGGACTGTTACACAGAGAAACGCTGTCTTGAAAAACCAAAACCAAGCAAACGAACAAAACCACACAGGAGCTGGAGAGATGGCTCAGCAGATTAAGAGCGCTGCTGCTCTTCCATGGGACTAGGGTGCGGTTCCCAGCACCCACATGGCAGCTCAAAACCGTCTGTAACTCCAGTTCCAAGGGATCTGATGCCCTCTCCGGGACTCCATGGGCACTGCACACATGTAATCAGAAATATACATTCATTTAAATAAGTAATGAGTCTTTAAAAGTTACGTGACTCCAGGGACTGGCTGGCACACAGCGTAAAGGGGCCTGAGAGAGGAGAGTGGGTCCAGGAAATGGCTGAGCTGTGCCTCGACTCACTGTTTTCCTGAAGAACCCAAAATGTGCCATCTCACGCCCAACAGAGGCTCGAAGTCCGTCCAGACCCTTCACCTCACACAGGGGCCTTGGTTCTGAGACACGTTGCCCCTCCTGACGCCCACAAGACACACAGAATGGGTCTCTCGAGCCTGTCACGGCAAGGCACGGGGCGGTGTGACAGCCAAACTTCAGTGCCCAGCCGCTGTCCAGGTCTTGGGGACTTTAACTTTACCCTCCTCTGACACCACAGAAAGCCCAAGGGCCTCATCAACTTCCTGCTGATTCAGCAGGGCCGGAGGCAGAACTTCCAGAGACTGAGATCCATCCCCAAGCAAAACCCACAGCATGCCGGGAGCTGCAGGAAGGAGGCCTCAGAGTCGAGGGCCTGGCATGGCTTGGGACAACTTCCCAAACCACAAGGGACCCACCAGTGACAAAGACCCAAGAGGAACAAATGGAAGGGAGGAAGACTTCTTTTGGCTTCACCGGTTCCAGGCCTGCGGCACAATGTCACATCATCTCACACATGTGTTACAGCAAAAAGGCTCATCGCATGGCCAGAGAGAGACCAGAGAATGGGGCCAGGCCGAGAGACAGCCAAGACCACGCCCCCAGCCACATGCTTCCCAAGTAGGCCCTACTGTGTTGTGGAATAATCTCTTTGTACGCTGTGAAGCTGTGTCTTTGTCAAGGTGCCTTCTGATTGGTTTAATGAAGAGCTGAACGGCCAATAGCTAGGCAGGAAGAGGTTAGGCGGGACTTATGGGCATATAGGGAAGGAGAGAAGATGAATCTAGGCATAGGGGAGATGCCAGAGGACAGGGAAAGGAAACAGGAGGTGCAAGATGGAAGAGAAGTAAAAAGCCATGAGGCAAAACATGGATTGATAGAAGAATCCATCTACACTACTGTCAGCCAAGAATGCCACCGAATTATGAAACACCAGTGGACTGACCCATTGATTAAGCAGAGGCTTCATGATCCAATCACCTCTCAATGATGAGACCTACCCAACACACAGACCTTTGAAGACACTTCGTACCTACATGATAACAAACTGTTCTCCAAGGTCCAGATTGGGGGTGGGGAGGGGTGGGAGGAGAAGCCACTAACATAGCCTCAGCCCTCAGCCATGTCAGAAGCTAAGGACTGAGTTTCTCATGGCTCCAAGGTGACCGACCGAGCAGGGACCACACACACACTTTGTAGAGGCCCAAACCAATGAGTCTGGGCGTGACAGACACTGGCTTTGACACTCGCAGAAGCACCAAGCCTGCCCCCAGAGGACCCAAGGCCCTCTTCTGGCCACACAGGCACTGACGCACACACACAAATGATGGCGATAACTACCCTTGTCTCACACTGCAGGTCTTGTGAGACCCTGGTGGGATAAAGCATTAGGGGACGATGAAAAGCCAACCGCGCTTTTCTTAAAAGCCACCTTAGTATCTGTATCATCACATTACTAATCATCCTTTTCCTTTTAAATCTTAATCACCAGGCAGGTCATCCAGTTGGCTCTGGCTTCCTCACAGCAACGGGGTCTGAACGTGCTTTGTCACCGACCCCTCTGGCTCCATCGGCTTCACCATACACAAGCTTTCTTTCTCAAAGCTGCTAACCCAAATCAGAAACAACCCACCCTGGGTATGGGAAGACAGCAACCAGAGCAATGACAGAGATCCTCTCAGGGACACACAGGTACAAGCTATGTGCACGGTCCCAATGGAGCAGGGCTAACTGGGGTCTGGGTCCAAGGGGTAGGCATGTCCATAAAGTAGGCTTCATTCATGCTCTTCTGAGATGGAATGCTGGTGCTTTCCCTCCCATGGGCCTTCAAGGTATCCTGAAAGGTGAGCTGCAATTTTCTTTGGCGCCTTCCCGAAACATCTTCTTGGGAAGAAGACCAGGAACCAGAATAAGGCAGAGGATTCCATGCAAACACTAATTTCACTTTTGATTGACTAACCAGCGAATACTTTCCCGGCTCATTCATTCATTTACTCAGTCACACACCTTTAACGAACCTGGGCTGGCCACAATATACACGCGAGTCAGGGAACACACCTTACCTCCCAGACTTCTAGAAACTTCACTCACTCCTCCTCAAGTCTTCCCACCATCACAACAACTCAGTTAAAAAAAAAAACGGAAAAAAACAAAAGACAAACAAATTAAAATAAAACGGAATTCCTTCAAAATCCAATGGTTCGAAGGTAGACCAAGAAAAGAGGCCATGGAAAACGAGGAGTAGACAAGGGAACTGGAGCTGGGAAGAAAAAGAGTCAGCTTGGTGACCTGGGCCTGCTAGGAAGAAGCAAGATGAGACATCAGAGCCAGGCCAGGCTCTTTAAAGTCAGAAGCTGCAACTGTCTGTGCTCTTATAAGGACAGAAGGGTGGAGTTTCGCATTGCTCAACTCACATAACTCAAAGGTACCAGGGCCAGGACCTAAACTCGAGTCACCTACTTTCAAAAGCTGTGTTCTCTGCCAGGGCTAAGCTGACTCAATTTGGGTTTGATATTATTGTTCATTCTTCTGTGCTGGGGATCAAAGCCAGAGTCCCAGGCAGGCCAGTCACACCACCAACCACCGACTCGTCTTGTATCAGAGTCCGGCCATGTAGCCCGGCTGACCCTGGACCCGCTTTAGAATCTCAAGCTTGCTGGACACAAATTTGTCCAAACATGCCTCCTGCTGTCTGACAGCTCTTACTGTGTCATCCCACCCCGAATCCACAAACACAAAATGATTGACATGCGTTCAGTGACTGCTAGTTCCTGAATGCAAAATGTAATCGACAGCTCCAAGCTTGACAGGAGGCCTCCTACGGTATCCCTCCCTCCACTCCTGCTCGCTTTGAAGTGTAGGACACTGGGGGGTAAAAGTAGATCATTTCAGCTGCATGAACCGCCCGGGGCTGTGGTGGGAATGTTCTAGAAACCATACAGACAGCAGGGGCTTGGAAAAGGTATATAGAGGGAACTCCAGACAAGTCAGAGAGATTAAATATGCTAGAAATATTATATGTCTGTAAAGTAGGGAAAAGTATAAAAAAAAACAGTACATAAAGAATTGTCAGGGCAGGATTGAGACTAATGCCTCTCTAGAGGATTATAGGCCTCTTTCATTTCCTGAATTTTTACTGTTTTTCCCTTATAATGAGTGTGCAATGCTTCTGAATCAGAGGGAGGAAAATCTCCCTAATGAAATCAACAAACGAGAGGAAAAAGGGAAGATAAGCGAGTCCAGCAAGGTCAACCCATCTCATGTCTACACAGAGAACGCTGGTAATTAGGTCTGGGATTTTGTTATGTTTTTCTCTGTCTCTGTGCAGGTCTGGAAATTTCCAAAATTAAATACAGAAAGAAACAAATTCCCCTACAGCTGACCCAGAAATGCTCGCGCCTCCTACAGCAGACCCCCACTCCATATCCCAGGGCCCGGACAGCTTCAAATGTTGTTAGCCACTGCCCTGGACTGAGTGAAACAGTCTTTTGTACAGAATCGGGTTGGACCATATGTGTTGTGGAATATTCCCTCACACTGTGTGAAGATGTGTCACTATGGTTGGTTTAATAAAAAGATAAACGGCCAATAGCTCGGCAGGGGGTACAGCGGGGACTTCTGGACAGACAGAGCTCTGGGAAGAAGACAGAGTCGCCAGGCAGATGGAGAGGAAACAGGAGGTGTAAGATGGAAGAGAGGTAAAAAGCCATGAGGCAAAACAGAGATTAATATAAATATGGGTTAATTTAAGTTACAAGAGCCAGTTAGAAACAAGCCTAAGCTATGGGTTGAGCTTTCATAATTAATAATAATCCATGTCATTACTGCAGAGCTGATTGTCCTGACAAAAAAGTCTGACTACACGTATGAAATTATTAATACTGAACCATTTTTATTGGCTTTATGAAAACAGTCAAAAGACCAGGACGGCCCTCTCCAGCTGTGTTTTTAGGTATTTCTCCAGCTTCGGAATTAATGCCGAAAAGCCAGACTTCTCTCACTCAGGCCTGAGCTGGAAGAGCCCACATGAATTCTAAAGATTAGGCTTGGGGAAAAGGAATAATTCACAGGTTATTCGGAAGCTCATGGCTGCTGAGCTAGAGGGAGAGAGAGGGAGGTGGGGGCATTTCCCAGCACACATCTTTGTGACACAGACTGTGAGGGACGTCAGGAATTTTACTTTCCAGCCAGTACTGAGGAGAAAAACAGCACGCACCTGCAGCTGCAGTGGCGTGTGGGGGACAACACATGAGAAACTGCTGGTCAGAAGCCAGGGAGAGGCAGGAGGGCTCGGCAGAACCAACCCCTAGAGGAGTCTAGCCTGGCCTCGCTCCACTCACACCTCCACTTAGGGGAAGATCAGATTTGTTGTGAAAAATACCGGAGGAGGGGGGAAAAAACCAAGTCCAAGGACTTCCGGTTGCTGGGGTACAGCCTCCTGTTTTGGCGCCTTCTTGAGCAGTACTTTAATCTGATTGGTGAAAGTATCTTTGCATAAGCAAATGCTACAACCTGCTGGACTTACCTGCCGGTAGTTCCTGACCCTGCTTTCTCTAAGAGCCTTCGGGTGCACAGAACACACGCCCCTGGTTGCCATGGGTACTATCTAGACAGAAGTCATGCACAAATAATCCCGACACAGGAAACGCCACATTTTGTGGCAGGTCCTCCTGTCTTATTCCAAGTCACGGCTACACTGGTGGCCAAAATCTCAGACGCTCGCTCCAGAAGAAAGGTATTCACAATCTGAAATACTCATTCAGGCCAAGCCTGTCCTCAGTCTCCAAACTCTCCCAGTCATACTGTCCCCGACGCGAGGCTTCCTTCTGTGTGATGCACGTACACTAGGTGGCCACCCTGGGAGGCAGGAACAGAACAGCCTCAAAGAGAGCAAGTTTGCTTTGTCTCGACTTCTTCAGAGAGCAGGAAGAAACCGTCCAGTTACACAAAGGTCTTCGAAGATCGATCGGAATGTTTATCTGAACGATCGGAGACCAGCAGCGGTGGAGGTGGAGAAAGCTGCCCAGAATGCTAGAGGAATTCTAAAGGAATGAAACGGACTGCCCCCTGGGAGAGTGCTGTGGCCACCAAGAGTGAGCTTTAGCAGAGGTCAGTGGCTGTGTCAACGGCTTGCTTTAATCGGTGATGGAACGTGGTAACCACACATCACTCCAGGACCTGAACTTGACCCACTGCCTCAAATGCCAACATCCTGGACCCAACGAGGTGAAATGCTCCCTTCTTTCTGACGATCGAGTCTACATCTGAAAAGAAAGCCATAGGTCTAGTCTACTATTTTTTAAGGCTTGTGTGTGCGTGTTTGTGTGTGTGTGTGTGTGTGTGTGTGTGTGTGTGTGTGTGTGTGT
>CABHPQ010169637.1:40806-59599 GCA_902168405.1 Peromyscus aztecus
TGTGTGTGTGTGTGTGTGTGTGTGATGTGTGCGTGTGGTATTTGGCGCTGGGGATGGAATGTGCTAGACACACACCCACTGGTGAGTTACACTCCCAGCGCTTTAAAGAACTCCTAAAAACTGAATCCAGACATTTCAACTTAGGTCTTAAGCAAGACTGACCACAGTCCCCCACTGTCACCTGACCACCTACTTCGTGGACTCCTCGGCTGCTACAGCCATGGGAAAGTCTGTCAAGATTCCAGAACACGTGTTCCTGGACAACCAAACAGAAGAACGGCGTTCTCAAGAAGGGTGAAGCCACCATGCTCCCCCGTAAGGCTGGGTGTGACTCCTGAGACCAGCCGCCGGCCAGCACACCCACAGGGCCCAGAGACACACAGCCGGATGAGCTCTCCCACAGTCCCACTTGAACGGCCGGAAGCAGCCTGAGAACCCAGAGGCCCTTAGAACCCCGCGGTGATGCTGTCACTCCCGCCGTGGCCCTCTCTTGTCCGCAGCCCCTCTGTACTGGTTTGTCCCAGCAAGCCACCATGCTGGGACAGGCCCCTTGACAACAAGCTACAGGAGATCTCTAAGCTGAGCTGCCTGACCCTGCCTGGCCGGCAGCTCTGCCCAATCAGTCCTACACCATGAGGAAATGGGTCACAATACATTACAAATATATATATATATATATATATATATATATATATATATATATATATATATGACACTGACAAAAAAAAATTAAATTAAAATTTAAAAAAAACCCACGACCTATAGTAACATTGAAAATGTTTCAGGCCTATTGTGGCACACACCTTTAATCTCAGTTTTTGAGAGGCAGAGACCAGTGGGTCTTTGAGTCCAACCTGGTCTGTATATGGGAGCTTCAGGCCATCCCGGGCTATATAAGGCCCTCTCTCCAAAAAAGAAGGTCTCCACCCTGGGCCGTCATCATTCCAAGATTTCAGAACCTACAAAAGACGAGCCCATACACTGCCCAGGACCTCATGGTGCACTCATCTACATGGAGAGGAGAAAGCAAGTAATTGTTTAAATCCAACCGTCCACATTTATTGAGTACCTACTGTATACTACAAACCCTCCCTGTAGATGATGAGGAGTCAGACTACATGTAGCTCCTGTCCCTGGTGCGGACGGAGGCATAAACATGTCTGGCCAAGACAGGAAGACCTCCCGGTGATGTACCAGACATCACCCGCCCTGTGACTCTTCTCCCAAGAAAGGACGGTGGGGAGCTAGCTGCCTTGGTGATTTTAGCTGTCAAGCTTGGCAGCGCTGACTCCAGACCTGTGCCTGAGGACCAACCCACGACTTCCCCTACGCTTCCGTACAGCATTTCCCAACCCCAAGGCACTGCAGCTCAGGTCCAGGCTCCTCGGGCTGTCAACACGCTCGTGTTAGGTCATGAGGAGGCTGTTCTCCACTAGGCCGCTAGGAAAGCAGAAACACTTGGTACAGAAAGATGTGCGTTCTCAGTTCAGCAGCGTTTGACCACACAAGCGTGCACTGAATGCGAGCGGGGTTGCCCAGGCTCTCTCAGCCCAGCACCCAGTGGCGCCTGCCCATGCACAGCACCCTCCCAGCTCCTCACTGGTGAGGTCCTAATTGTCATTAGGCTCTGGGAAGGGACACCTGGCAACTCTGCACCTAGGATCACTACTCCTCACCTGCAATCATTCCAGGATTTCAGAATCTACAAAAGATGAACCATACACGCCCCCTGACCTCATAGCGCACTTACCTACGTGGGGAGGACAGTAGCTAACTCGCACAACCAATATTCATTGAGTACCTACTGTATACTACACCCCCCCCCCCCAATTCAGGAATGACTACATGAAGCTCCCTGTTCTCAGTGAAGACGGAGGCATAAACATGCCTTATTATAAGGGAATTATTATCAATGGAATTAATGACAGGAAGTCATTATTAATGAGGCTACAGCAGCTTCATCGACAGGTACTGCTTATAGCCTAATCCTCCCTACAGATCCACACCCCCCCGGCCCCTTCCTCCTCCCTTCTTAATCCTCCCAGCAAGGCGCTGAGGCACAGTCACTCACATGTCACTCACATGTGACACAGGTCACACTGGCTTTGTCTCCCACAAATGCCTTCTGATTAAGGACTCCTGTGGTCTGCTGAACCTGATCATGTGGGCATTCTTAATAGAGGCAGACGGAATGAAGGCTGTGAATGGCCACACATGCCTGTAAGAATGTGTGAGTGAGGTTCATTGTGTACACACACACACACACACACACACACACACACCCTCCTCACTCTCTGTGTGCCCTCTATCCACACTGAAAGCTTTACCCGTCAGCATTTTCAGATGATTAACACAGCAAGAGAAACAATGAAATCTCCACACCCAGTGAATCTTTGTAATTTAATAGAAAGTAGATAGAGCAGTAGATTTTTTCCCACAACTATTTGTGTTTTAATTAATTAATTAATTATTGGGGGCAGGATCTCTACATAGCCCTGGCTGTCCTGTAACTTGATATGCAGACCAAGCTGGCCTCCAGCTCACAAAGATCCACTTGCCTCGGCCTACTGAGCGTTGGGACTCAAGGCGTGGGCCGCCCCACTTGATTTGAGCAACCGACTTTTAAAGTGTAGTTTCAGTAGCACCCTTTTTCTATGCAGGACCCAAACTTATTTTTTAGGTGAGCTACTTTTATTTAAAAAGAAAAGCAAGGCAGTCTCTCTGGCCAACTTTGACCCCCACACCTCCTACCCCCCCCCACCCCCTCCACCCCCACCCCCACACCCCCACCCCGCTCAAAACTCTCAAGTCTGAAAAAGTGTTGGGAATTTTAAAAAATAAGACGGGGCTGCGTGCCAGGTTCAGAGGTCGAGGGCTTCTCCAGCACAGCAAGGCCCTAGGTTCTGTGTCCAAATTCACTAAGACAGGACTGTGGTTATCAGTTAGGTTGGGTTGAAACGAATGATACATTTCAGCGCAAAAATGTTCGTGTTCCGGGTGCCAAGGGACAGGCAGTACCTGGAGTAAGACTCGCGGACCTTCTCACTGAGGATGACTGGAGCCTGGGCGACAACACGTCACAGTGGAGTCTGGGGTAGCTTTAGGCTCCTGCAAGGCAAAGAAAGGGTTGTCACACACACACACGAAGCTCAGTCTGGGCACCAGAGCCTCCAAACCGAGGCTGTGAGGGAAGCAAGGGTTCCTCCCAGCCCTGCTGTGCTCATCAGGGCACCACAACTCAAGGAGTCCACCCGTGGACAGGGGTCATGGATGACCGACCGTGAGTCGCCCTGTGTCCGCTGCAAGAGCATCCAGCGCTTGGAAGCCAACTCTCCAGCCTCACGATTTTTTTTTTTTTTTTTTTAATGGTACACTGCAACATGCCAACTCAGGAAGGATCTGCATATATCAGTAGTGAAACAGTGACTACAGGAGTCAGAGATCCAGCCAAAGTGCGGACACCCACGTGTTTCAGTATTTAAAAGCCCCCCACGATAGGATTTCAGAGCCCACCGACGACTGCACACAGAGTTTGATGTCATATGCAAAAGAAACATAAGGCCCCGACCTAAGCAAGGTGACTAATGGCCTCTGAGTGTAGATCTCTGAGATGGCGCTTGCCTGGCGTGCAAAATAGCCCTGGGTCGGTCCCCAGGACTGGAGAAGAAAGGAGAAGGCGCAGAGGATGCCAGTCTTAAATAGCTGTTTAGGAGGCTTGCCCCGGGTCACATTTTTCTGCTATAGTATATAAAACAATTAATGCTAAATTGAAGTGAAAGAAAATGCAGGCCATGCAATAATCCATGACGAACCTATTAAGATTAGCGGCCTGGAATGCATAGTGAATAAAATTCATTAGGACCACTTTTCCTAATCCAAGAAATGCTCCAACCAACTCATTCTGATTTTCCAGACTTGCAAATTCCTTTGTTAAAAGCAGAACAATAAAAATACCACACACCTAATACATGAGGAATTCAACACCAATTATCTCATAGCAAAGCAGCCAGCGTTCACCACCATCCTCCAAGGCCTCCAGAGAGGAGGAGGCTTGTGAACGCGTGATCACGCACATGAAGCTGTGTTCTAGCAAGAGTGGACACCTGGCCCACACAGGACAAATATGTACTGCGAGTATTAGCAAGCATATCACCCTGCCCAACTTACAAGTCAAAAGGAATCAGACCTTCCCAGGTAGTGCAGACTAGACTCAGTGAATGCATCCGGAGCCTGAAGCACATATACTGGGGAACTAGTGACCGCTGGCCATCTGAGGCTATGCTGACAGGCATGTTCAGGGTCCACTCCTTTTCTTGTAAAATGCCTTGAGAATTCCATACGATGTATTTTCATCATATTTACCCCTAACTCTTTTTAACTCCTCCCAGAACCACAACCCTCCTGACCCTCCAACCTTGTGTCTTTTTTTTTTTTTTTTTTTAAATAACCCATCAATTACATTTTGTGCTTCCCATATACTCCTGGGAGTGGGACCATCCACTCGAACAGCGGTTCTCAACCTACTCATCTCCACCCCTTTTGGGGTTGAATGACCCTTTCACAGGGGTCACCTAAGTCCATCAGAAAACACAATTACATTATCCCAGCCCATTCTGCACCAAGACCACTTGGCTCGAAATTCGATGATTCATCCCTCAAGACACAAAACCCTGGAGTGTGTGTCGGGGGGTGGGGGACTCCACTGCCCTTCATTGCTGAACACTGAAGGCCACTGAAGGAGAGTCTCACCCCTGGGCAAAAATCAAACGATGGCTGAGAATTGACCAAGTGGGAGTGGGAAGAGTGGATCTTGCCCCCACGGTACATCTGGCAATGTCTAGAGACATCTTCAATTGCCACACTGACGGATAACAGCAGACAGAGGCCAAGAATGCTCCTAAGCAACCTACAATGGACAGGGCGGTTCCAGCAAAGTTATCCTCAATGGGAGGTGGAGAAGCAACGCCTCCTGGTGTGTACCTGGAGGATGTGAGATGCTATACATCTAATCAAGTGGGCTGGAGACGGCCCTACCACTTAAATGCCAGGACCAAGAAGCACGATAAGATCTGCAAATGAGCACGCAGTCCCAAGAATCCAAAACCCCATCGCTGCATCCTGTGAGAAACTCGGATGTCCCCAAACTGTGAGAGACGGAGCAAGCACATAAAGGCAAAGAAAGATATAGTGTGGACGGAGGTGCCAGCTCAGGAGTGAGTCTGCTGTCCTGTAGACTGAGGGCAAGGTCTGGAGACAGAAACTGCTGGTGCCCACTCTGCCCTGCAAGCCGTACAGGTGGCTCCCTAGTAGTGTTCCTGGCTGGGCACCTGCAGTTCCTATGTCATAGATGAGCAGAGGCTCACAGAAAGCATAAGTGACTCCACTTTGAAGTCCAGACCCCATTGGTCTCGTAGAGCTGGAGAGATGGCTCAGAGGTTAAGAGCACTGGCTGCTCTTGCAGAGGACCTTGGTTCAATTCCCAACATCCACATGGTGACTCACAACCACCTGTATCTCCAGTTTCAGAGGATCTTCTGCCCTCTTCTGGTTTCCGCTGGTACTACATCCACATGGTGTGTATAAACGCACACAAGTTCACACACATCCTTCTTTCTAAAAGTTTTTTAAGTCTCTCATCAGGGCAAAGTATCTGAGTGTTTCCAAGGCAACCATCTCTACCTGTCAGGGAACAGACAGCTTAGCTGCTTTCCTGGTCAATGAGCACAAACAGCTTAGCTGCTTTCCTGGCCAATGAGCACAAACTTAACACCTAACAATTAAGAAAATAAAATCTATGAACTCTAAGCGTGAAGGAACCGACTGGCCACCTAAAACAGCAACATTCAGACTATAAAAGGAAAAGCTGATGAGAACCAAAACCAGTGAGAAAGAGGAAGAGAGAGCCAGGGCACAGCGTGGGGAGGCATGAGGGGACAGACACACTGACACTCCTCTCAGTCACTTCCCTCGCCACAGTGGCGTGCTCTCCACGGCCTCTTAATTCTGCATCTAGTGCCGTAAGAGTAAAGCCCTCCAAACCGGTGATGGCCCACTGACAATAATAATAGGCTAGCCCATATGTTAAGCCCATACCATGCTCCAGGCCCTACCTTAGGGCCCTGTGGGTGTGTGATGTCATTGAACAGGCACGAGAGCAACCCTCCCTGCAGATACAGTGTGATGGGATGCGAGGTGGAGGAGGAGGAGACAACAGTTTGGAGAGAGTGCTGGTACCACGCGCTGGTGGCCAGGGAGGCAGAGCGAGCTTAGACTCAGCGTTCTCAACCCCAGCGCCTTCCCTCCTCCAGAGCGCAAAGAACTGTTTAAAAAGCAAGGAGCGCCAATGCACGGCTGTAAGCTCGGTACCAGGGATACTGCAGCAGGGGCCTCGGGTTCAAGACCAGCCCGTTACACAGTGAGATCCTGTCACAACAGATGATTGATTGATTGATTGATTGATTGACAGACAGGCAGAAGCCAGCCTGAGCTACACGGTGAGACTCTGTAACGATCTAGACTGTTGTTTCACTGATGATAGACAGAGACGGCCTATAAATCTGCTAAATATGTTTTTTTAATTTAATAAATGTGTTCTTGGGGGACTTCTCGGAATAAGTGCATGGGTCCACAACACTTTCTCTGCATCTCATTCTGTCCTTCAACGCTGTGTGCTCACCCTCGGCATGCATGAAGATCTCTGCTCAATAGCTGATGAGCTACCTCGATAAATGCAATGAGGAGAATCAGCTACTCAAAGGGCTCCTCCAGTTTGAGTGGAGAATTGTTCGATGGGTGCATAATCAGCTCTAAATTACACAATTTGTCTTTTAAGATAAAGAATTATCGTATTAATGAGGTGCTCGAGGGGACAGTGCCACCCACCCTGAATTTGGACGTGGAGCATGCCTGTCTGCCGGTCTATAAAATAGAGGCCTGGCACTGCGGAAGTCGGGGTGTAACGAGAGGAGAGTGGCTCATGTTGCTGCTGTTCCGGGTTGTTCTTGGTTTTGCTTTAGGTTCCATGTGTATGGTGTTCGCCTATGTGCATGTCTGTGCCCACAGAGGCCAGAAGAGGGCGCTGACTCCCATGGACCTGGAGTTCCAGATGGCTGTGAACTGCCATTAGGTGCTGAGAATCAGAGTCCTCTGAAAGAGCAGCCAGTGCTCTTCACCTGAGCCATCTCTCCAGCCCCAAGAAAGCTACTCTTGTACACACAAACACAATACACACTGCAGGGCACACAAATACAATACACACACTGCAGGGCACACACACACTACACATACTACAGATTATTGACAAAATGATCAGAAAAAGGAAAGGAAGCCTGGAAAACCAAGCTTTGTAACTCACACTTAAAATCCCAGCACTCAGGAGACCGAGACAGGAGGATGGAGAGTTTGAGGACAGTCTGGGCTACAATGCAAGACCCTGTCTCAAAAATGCCCAGATAGGCCGGGCGGTGGTGGCGCACGCCTTTAATCCCAGCACTCAGGAGGCAGAGGCAGGCGGATCTCTGTGAGTTCGAGGCCAGCCTGGTCTACAGAGTGAGATCCAGGACAGGCGCAAAGCTGCACAGAGAAACCCTGTCTCAGGGAAAAATAAAAAATAAAAAAATAAAGCCCAGATAGGCAAAGAAAGAGACATGGGGGAATTAACGGTAAACCCGAAGATCCAAGCCAGAGCGGTCAGGACTTCCCTGGATGGAGCATCTCAAAAGGCCCGACTGGGGAGAGCATGTGTCTCCCGGCAGAGTGTTGAGGGCGGGGCCCTGCCCTGGAGGGTCTACACTACTCTTAAGGACGTCTTCAAACTTTACGGGGCTCCCCCTAAAAGCAAAGGCACACTTTGACCTCCACACCTCCTGCTCTCCCACAGCTCAGCAATCACTTTCCACAGCCGTTTTCCCCCAAGATCTGCTTATGCCAACTGCCAGGGCCCAAGCAGAGCAATAGAAAATTAACCAGATGAAAACAGGACTTCTTTGCACAAACAGGTGCCCTGGAGTGGTGCCTGGAAAGGACAGTGGCCTGGGGACATGCTCGGTGGACATCCCCGCAGGATGCAGGCAGACCACTTGCCATCTCCCTTCCCAGAACCACCCCTGGAAGCAACTAGCACCTTGCCTCGAGCATCCTCCCAGGCCTTGCCACGCCCCTTCCTGCGCCTTACAGTGCATCTGGTCCTACCATGCCCCCTGAGCCTTGCTGGACAGCTCACCATGCCTGGGTGCCTCTTGCCTTACCTTACCAAACAGGTATAAAGCCCCGGATTGCAGTCCAGCACTACACTACTAATAGTAAACAATAATATTGATAATGATGATGATTATTATTTTAAAGTAAAAATAAAAACCAAAGAGGATCCTGGTGGCGATGGTTACAATACCATGAATGTGCTGGGTGTGGTGGCGCACGTCTCAAACCCCAGCAACTCTGAAGGCAGAAGCACGTGGGTCTGCAGAGTTCAAGGCCAGCCTGGTCTACATAGTGAGTTCCAGGACAGGGCTAGGTAGAGAGACCCTGTCTCAAAACAAAATACATTACGAACTACTCAATGCTACTGACTTTAGGATGGTTAAATTGTTTCGTATTTTGTGCCTTCTACTGCGATTTGAAAGTACCGATAATTCAAGAACAAAACAGAAAACTCCCACGTGTAGGAAGCACAGTTTAGAGAAAGCACTGGAGGAACCAGAATTGTTAAACACGCGGGCCTGTTCTCATCACGGGAAGGAACCGAAGCACCGTCACGCACCTGGGGTGGGTGTTGGCTAACAACCCGGTGATCCTTTGCTGTTCTATGGAGCCAGCCCTACCAACACCCCAAAATCCTGGGCATTATTTAGGCCCTTATCTCGAGCTCTGTCTCTCAGTGACTAGAACCAACCTTATGAGAGAGGTCACAGGTACTTTGCATCCTCCATCAGTAGAATCCATCCCCGGGTTTATGACAAGTCCTTCCTCCCTAGGCCCTTACCCTGAGCGCTGTTCACCAGCCAATAGGACTCATTCTTATTGTAAAAGTCACAGGTGCTTTGCTACTTGGCAAAGGGAGTTTCAATGTAGCCATTCCGGAAGCTTTGTTGTGATGACTGTGGAGACTTTTCCCCCAAAGTTTTACTATGCTACATGTAAGAAAAATAAGCCCGGGAGGTCAGACTCTGGAAGATTTTGACCCAGTGCCTGCTAATGTGATGCTGACCCACTCCTCACACCACATGCATCATTTCCCTGCAAGCCTCGTGGCCTGCAGGGACCCCAACACACACCTAAAAAGACTGAAACAGCTAAACAGAAGTTTAACTCAGGTTTGGTTGATGCCTCAGCAACTCCATTCACAACTATACACCCCAAAATTTATAAAAGCCAAAATGTGGAAACAACCCGAATGTTCCGTGTTGTGGACTATCTATCATTCACCCATACAGAGTTATAAAGTTACTGACCCATGCTAAACACGGCTTGGACAATACCATGCTAAGTGAAAGAAGCCGACTGTAAATACATTGGGTTGGTCCATTTGTAAGAAATGTTTGGAATCCAGACAGAAAGAACTTAGTGCTTTCCTGGAACTGGGGGAGCCGAGGAGGAAGGAGTGAGGAGCAAATGAACAGGTTACGCAGGGGTGAGTAGTGGAAAAATCTGGCAATCATGGGGATGGCTGGATAAGCCTTTGTATTCACTGACAAGCACCAAGTTTCGCTCAAACCGATGAGCATCATAGCATGCAAATGACATTTTAAAATGCTGGTGGAAAAAAAAAATAACAGAATGGCTAAGAGTGATCCATCCCACCACCAACGGGGAACAGGGCGAAGCTCTTGAGCAACGCCTCCTCCACAGGCTTCAGTTCTGATTTGAGTCTCAACTCCTATCTCTGCCCGTCCAGATCAAAAGGCGGACTCCAGCTGCAGCGGGTGAACGCTCTCCACCACACTCACGGGGCCATCTGTTACATGGAATGGCCACTCTGCTCTGAGTGTTAGGACCATGAAATGAGCCCCTGCGTAATGAACACACCGAGCCTGCGCACAGCAGCTTGGGCTGTTCCGTTACAGTGGGAATCTAAAACCCCATCTCCGCTCAAGGCTTCAATAGAGCAGTGTCAGCTCTCAGAAAAGGATGAAGGAAGGCTAGGCCACTTGCTAACTAAGGCCATATACAGTTTCCAGGCTTTCAGCTCCAAATTGAAGGCAGAGTGGGAACCCCTCTACCTAGGGTGTATGTGTGTGTGGTCCAGAACCTGAGAAAATGGGAAGACTTTAAGAAGCAATCATGGGACTGGAGAGATGGCTCAGAGGTTAAGAACACTGGCTGTTCTTCCTGAGGTCCTGAGTTCAATTCCCAGCACCCACATGGTGGCTCACAGCCATCTGTAGTGAGATCTGGCGCCCTCTTCTGGCCAGCAAGCATACATGCAGGCAGAACACTGTATACATAATAAATAATAAATAAATCTTAACAAAAAAAAAGAAGAAGAAGCAGCAATCATGAGGAAGATTTTTTTTTTTAAGTTTGAGAGCAAAGCTTTGGAGGCATGCTCAGCTCAGGAAGGCAGAGGCAAGCTGGAGGACACGTCCCCAACGGCATGTGCAGGATGCTCACAAACATTGCCTTTCTGCCGCCAAGGCATACCTGTCAGGTGACTTCCTGCGATACTAGGGGATGTGTGGAGTTGATGGGGACAGCTCTTTGCAGGTGGTGTCAGCCACCTCTTCCTTCCCACAGACGTGTCTGGAACCGCCCCTAAAGACAAATAAGTCTGGGATGTAGCCTGGAACCCACAGGTGGGGAAAAAAAAAAAAAAAAAAAAAGCCCTGGAGAAGGAAGGCTGCCTGTGCTAGCCCCAGTTACCACGGGGAATTGGGCAAGCACTGACAAGCCTCAGCCTCGGAATTGCTGTACTTTTATAGACCTGTGAGTAATTTGTCCTCCTGGGGCTAAATTGCTGGCTGGCTGCTTCAAATCCTAGGTGCACAGAAAGGATGTGGGATGAGCGCTCAGAGCAGAGCCGCGTGCCTCGGCACAGGGGACACGCCTCGTCCCTGGAGGGGGCAGGTGGCCGGGTATTCCGAATGCCTGCCTGGCTGTTGAGGATTGAGAGAAGGGGGACCAACAAGGTGCACAAGAAATAAAGAATGTGCTGTCTGGAAGGAGCAGAAAACAAGCGAATCCATCCCCGAAGAGTCTGTGTGCCACATACACACTCACCTGTGTCCCCTTAAAGGAGTCTGACCTTTGTCGCCATTTAGACATTCTCAGATCTATGGATAACTCTAAAGAAATTGACATCCAAATTACTGGAAGTCAGACGCTGGACTCACCCAGGGTAAGAGCCAGCTAGCTCTTCCCTGTGGGGACATGGAAAACTGAGTCCATAGTACACTAGACATTAGAAAGCTTACTTTCTAATTTACTTTGGAATTTAACAATCTGTTACAACAAAAATGCTTACTAAAAGGCACCTTGAAGATAGAATAACTCTCAGAGTGCTTAAAGAAATCATACTAACTATGATCTGCTCTAGGAGTTGACAAGGAAGAACACCTGGGAGGAACCAGAGGGATGGCTCAGTGGTTAAGAGCATGTATTGCTCTTCCAGAGGGTCCGAGTTCGGTTCCCAGAACCCATGTCAAGTGGCTCACAAGCCTTGTAACTCCAGCTTTGGGGAATGTGACACCCTGACCTGGCCAATGTGGGCATGCACACGTCCATGGCATACATGCACACATACACACTCATGAATAAAAATAAATCTTAGAGAAAAAGGATAGCACCTCGCCCACTTTTTCTGAAGCCTGAGTTAGGAATGGTTTCTCTTTTTGTTTTTTTTTTTGTTTTTGTTTTTGTTTTTGTTTTTCGAGACAGGGTTTCTCTGTGTAGCTTTGTGCCTTTCCCGGAACTCGCTTTGGAGACCAGGCTGGCCTCGAACTCACAGAGATCTGCCTGCCTCTGCCTCCCGAGTGCTGGGATTAAAGGCGTGTGCCACCACCGCCCGGCTGGTTTCGTTTTTAAATCATCGCGAAAGAATAAATAAGCAAGGAAGAAGAGGGAGAGGAAGGGGAGACAAAGACCCCGGTGGCCCACCAGGACGGAGGTGTTGACAGTACAGCCCTGGCCCCTCCAGAGGTCGTCTGCTCCAGCCTGGGTCAGCCTGTCCCTCTGTGACCTGAGCAGCTCAAGTCGGGGGCGTAACCTGCAAGCTGAAACTCTTTCCTCCCCAAGCCAGTGTTTTATCACGGCAACAGAAAGCCAGCTAAGACAGTCTCCTTTCGTCATCTGAGCAAGGCCAGCTGGCTACTGTCGTAGGAGCAGGGCCACCCACGGCTGCTGGCCCGGAAGCCCAGAGGACAGGTTGCAGGCACACACGCCAAGGAGCTCAACATCACCAAGAGCCCTCCTCCTGCCAGAGCAGGCCGCTTCCGAATTCCATCAGACTAATAAGCAATAGCACGGTCCCCAAACACGCAGCCCAGCATGATGTTAACGTGCTAGGTTAGCAAAACAAATTAGTGATGTGCATGCTGCTTGGGAGTGCAGGTGCCTGGTCTTGGGGAGAGACCAGGGTGTTGGTTCCGTCTCCGTGAAGCTGGAGGTTACAGACTGTTGTAGGCCACGGGGTGATGTGGGTGCTGGGAACCAAACACAGGTCTTCTTCTGGAAGAACAGTAAGTGTTCTGAACTACTTACTGAGCCATCTCTACAGACCCCACAAGTCGTTTAAAAAGGTGGGAGGGGCCCTCCAGTTCCAGAGGATCCGACATGGCTGCTTCCGGTCTCCTCGGGTACGGCACTAGCCTGGTGTGTGCAGACAGCAGATACAGGCAAAATACCCATACACATAAAAAGTAAAAGTTAAGTTACTTCTGTGGTACAAAAGGATTTTGTCATTGGGAAATCACTATTCAAATATACAATTTTAAAAATCAGGTTCTGGGACTGGAGAAATAGGTCAAGTGGTTATGAGAACCGGCTTCTCTTGCAGCGGACGGGGTTCAGTCCCCAACACTCACACTGTTGTGTCAGTGCGGGTTCACGAGGGTCTGTGAAAAGAAGACCAGAGGCAGTCTAAGGATGATTTTTTTAGCCTTTCCAGCTGCAGGGTTCAGCTGCAGGGGGTCAGCCGCTGGCGAACTGACTGACTGGAGCTTAGCAAAAGGCTTTTTAATTGTTACACAATTCACACCTTTAGCAAGTCGATTTCTGTATACCAAAATCTCTTATCTAAAATCCCCAAAGAGACGACGCCAGTGCAAATTCTCAGTTAAGAGACATCTCAAGACAACCGAGTTCTGCATAGGCTTTGAACCCTTAGGAAACTCTCAGGTAAGATTTACACACTTCAAACAGAAGGTAAGGGACACATGAAAACGTAGCAGTCACAAAAGGCAGATCAAAGCTAGGTGCCGACACTGTGGAATCAAACCAGCTGTAGGATTCTGCAGGAGCTCTTGCTACATGGTGGTGGCTCACAACCACCCGTAGCTCCTGTTCCAGGGGATCGGGAGCTCTTGCTACACAGTGCTGGCTCACAACCACCCGTAGCTCCTGTTCCAGGGGATCGGACACCCTCTCTGGTGTCCGGGCGCACTGCACACATGCGGTGTACAGGCAGGCAAAACACCCAGACACATAAAATAATTTTCTTCCATTTTAATAAAATTCCACCAAGCATGGGGCCACATGCCCTTAACCCGGGCATTCCTCTGGTAGACAGAGGAAGAAGGAACACTATGAATGAGGCCAGTCTAGTTCAAAGTTTCATTTTAATATATTTAAACATTGGGGTGTCCAGTCTCTACAGAGCAAAACAAAAGCTTTGTCTGTGCTCAGGGAGGCCATTGTGAATCTCAGCTTGTCACACAAGTATGTGGAACGGAGTTCAGTTCCCAACTCATAAAAAGCTCATGCTGGAGCTAGAAGCAGAGGCAGGAGGATCCCTGGAACTCACTGGTCAGGTAGCCTCGCTGGATTAGTGAGCCCCAAGTTCAGTGAAGATAACTTGTCTCAGCACATTGGTGGAGCCGGACATGGTGGCGCACACCTTTAGTCCCAGCACCGGGGAGGCAGAGGCAGGCAGAGCTCTGAGTTTGAGGCTAGCCTGGTCTACATTAGAGTCCCAGGCCAGGCAGGGCTACACAGTGAGATCCTGTCTCACAAAATAACGGGGTAGATAAATAACAGGCAGTTGAGGAAGACAGCCAACATTTACCTCTGGCCCCCACATTCACACACACACCCCATTTCACACACACACACACACACACACACACACACACACACACACACACACAAAATGCCTAGGCTCTGCCTACTCCACCATGAGGCCATTCTTTGGGTCTGAACTTGGCGTGGGGTGGGGGGGCAACTAAGAAGCTGTCCAGGAGGTCTGGATGCTCACAAAGCCCCATTGTTTGTTTTGCCAAAGTGTGTATACATTGAATAGAAATGTTTGTTTTCCACATCCTGCTCTATGACTCTAAAGAAAAATGACTAAAGAACTAAAGACTAATTTCAAGGACCCATTTTTTTTTTAACCCATCCTCTCCGATCTAACTGTATGAAGCCATCACACTTCCTGCCTTTTAACTTACATTTCTGTCAACGTATCATCTCCTCTTTCTTGTTGACCTTTACGTGGGATAATCTGGCTTCAGAAACCTCTTCAAAGGAAAAGCCAAAGTGAAATGTCACCAGGGGAAGACGCCAGGTGGCCAACAGCCAGGAAGGCACCCAGCACTCAGCCCTGAGGCTGTGACATGCTGGGACCCAGGCACAAGGCGACGGACCGAGCATGGCACTGGCCTGCAGACTCCCGGATCCGGCTAAGCGCGGCATGCCATCAGGCACCAGATCTACCCCCGTCACCTCTGTCCCAGTGGGCCAGCCTAGCTAGGTCCTGGGGTCCCCACAAGAAGCGCCAGGATGTTTCGCCCAAGATGTAATTACCAGATTTTCCTCACCTACAGAAAGAGAAACCTGACTAAGAGGTACAAAGCCCATGTGCAGAAGAGCGGCAATCACGTGTGATCGGTTATTGTGTGTGAGGCACAGAAAACAGTGATGAGTCAAAGGTTAATCCTTCAAATCTCTAGTCCGGATGGCTGCTAGGAATTCTAAATTTGGATTTAGAAATAACCAAATTTGCAGCACTTGCTAGCACACACCTTCAATTCCAGCACTCGGGAGGCAGGGGCAGGCAGATCTCTATGAGTTCAAGGCAAGCCTGGTCTACATTGCAAGTTCCAGGCCAGCAAAGGAAGTACAAGCTTTGAGCTGAGGCGACACCTAAGTAAGACATGTGTGGCTCTGCCATATGGACTCCTACCAGGACACCCTCAGCGCTGGGTTATAATCTAGAGAGTGATGGAAGATAATCAAAGCCACCGAGAGTAAGCAACATGAGCCCTTAGTGCGCCCAGACCAGCAAGCAAGCCACCACCCGGAAAGCAACAAACCCGATAGGCAGAAGCCTGCTCCACGTGGGACAGTACACAACAAATTTTTCACAGGACTCTGAAGGACTAAAATGGAACTAAGGCAATGTTGGCAAAGTCTAAGCCCATCATAGGCATCTGCTCCTGAAATTACTAAGGCAATGTAATTTCAATTACATTGACATTCATCCTGTCCCAAACGCTATTGTGTGCCTGCCTGGTCACTTCTCGGCCTTCCACCAGACAGTGACATTCACCTTGGCAACACTTCTGGGATGGCCCATGCCCTTGACCATGGTCCACACATGTTATGCAGTGTCTGGAAGATGTTGCTGAGCCTTGCAAGGAAAGCAGATGTTAACTAGGCAACTGTAAATTCCTCACTAATGTAAACACCCCAATTTCACCCCCTGCCCCAACCCCACTCCCCCGGCTCAGGCGCTGATGTTATTTTTGTTTTGTCTTTTAAAACACTGTACCCCTGGAGCTTGGGCACCAAGACTTTCCAGAGTATGGATCCATACTCTTGGTCTGGCCATTAATAAAAGTCTCAAAACTTTTAATTGAGCTGGGCAGTGGTGGTGCACGCCTTTAATCCCCATACTCGAAAGGCAGAGGCAGGTGGATCTCTAGGAGTTCGAGACCAGCCTGGTCTACAGAGTGAGTTCCAGGAGAAACCTTGTCTTAAAAAACAAAAAACAAAAGACAAAAAAAAAAAAAAAAAAAAAAAAACTTTTAATTGGCTTAATCAGTGTGGTTGCCAATAACCTTCTCTCATGGATCATTTCACTATGGACAGCTGGCAGACAAGGACTTATCTGTGCTCTAAAAACTTGAAGACTTCAGCTGAAGTTCACTTGGGAAAACATTTTCCTTAAGAACTCATTGGCGATGGCACATTTCTGATGAAGGTACTGTGTCCTCAAATGAAGTTGAAATACCCTGAGACCAAGCTAGGCCTCTAATCCCAGCACTCAGGAGGCTGAAGCAAGAAGACAAGGCGTTTGAGGCCAGCCTGGGCTACTTAAAGAGACTCTGTCAAATGAGACAAAATGTGTTGTCGCAATGCCGGTGTCCGGTGCAGAGGGCGAGTGGAAATATCTAGCACCCAGTTTGGGGTGTGAGGCTCTGAATTGAAAACTAGAGGTTTGGGCTCACCAAGAACCAGGAGGCTCCAGGAGGCAAGAACCCTGCCAACAGAAGGGCATGGACCCACATTTAAGGAGCCAATGGAGGAAGCATGGCTCTCACAAGGAGAACGGAGACGTTTGAAAGAGTCCAGAGGCAGACTTGTGTCCTACCCCATCCGTCTTCCGTAAGTCCCATACCCTCACCTTTCTCCGTAAGTGTGGAGCCAAGTGCGGCCCATCCTGATGTCAGTCGAGCATGAAGATGCCAAATCAAACATAAGATAAATTTCATGTGAACAGTAAGTAACTGTTTAATGTAAGGATGCCCCAAATATATCATCATTATGTTCTAAGTATTGCCAGAAAAAAATCACTTTGTAAGTTATTAAAGTTATACTGAGTGGCAGAAGACTTCACTTAAGCTCTGTTGGCAAGG
Source organism: Peromyscus aztecus (assembly GCA_902168405.1). Taxonomy (NCBI): domain Eukaryota; kingdom Metazoa; phylum Chordata; class Mammalia; order Rodentia; family Cricetidae; genus Peromyscus; species Peromyscus aztecus. The sequence continues at coordinate 57,813 of CABHPQ010169637.1, forward strand.
CCCTGGATGGCATCAGAGAAGGAGGGGGAGAAAAACCACCCACTGCAAATTTGACTGGGCACCCAGTGTCTTAACTCGATGTATGTTGTTGAGCGCTCTGGCCCCACCCCACCTTGCAAGGCCCAGTCCCTGGGCCTGCATGCCAACTGCCTCCTGCAAAGGCACTTACTTCCCCAGGCCAACCAGTGATCAACTTCCCTCTCTGACAAGGGGCCCGATCTGGTGCCTGCAGGAGCCTACTTCAGCTACCGCAGCGGAGGGAAGGCTCTGAAGAGAAGAGGGGTGGCCAGCCACGCGAGGTATTTCAGAAATACAATAGACGGTGAGGGCAACGCGCGCGTGGGTTAGAAAGTGGAGTTGGGTAGAACTCTTACCAAGCAGCAGCTTCCTTTTCAAAGTCGGGGCCCAGAGTGGGTCACCCCTGCAAGCTCACTTGATCTATGAAAACGGGTGCACACTAACGGCTTGGGTTATCACGATATCCACAGACCCCCCACCCCCAGGAATTAAGTATGGCCATGAGGGACAGACATTTGTTAACTGAGAACTTCACCCATAGGGCACTGGATCACTCACTTCTCTCATCGCCGTTCAAAATACCTGACAAAAGCGATTTAAGAATGAAAGGTTTGCCAGGTGGTGGCGCTCGCCTTTAATCCCACCACTCAGGAGGCAAAGGCAGGCGGGTCTCTGAGTTCGAGGCCAGCCTGGTCTACAGAGCGAGTTCCAGGACAGCTAGGGCTACACAGAGAAACCCTGTCTCAAAAAAACCACACACACACACACACACACACACACACACACACACACACACACACAATGATGGGCTTGTTGGCACATGATTTGGGAGGCACAGTCCATCATGACAGGGAAGATACGGTGGCAGGGATGGAAGGAGCGGGTCACAGAGTCCACCGTCAAGACGTGAAGAGGGATGGGTGCTGGTGCCAACCCACTTTCTCCTCCTCGCCTTTAAAAAGTTTAGAAATATTTTCAAGTTTTATTTTTCATAAGATTTGGCTGGAGACGTATGTATGTGCACTACATGCATGCAGTGACTGTGGAGGCCAGAAGAGGGCGCTGGATCACCTGGAACTGGAGTTGCAGGTGGTTGTGAGCTGCCACGTGGGTGCTGGGAATTGAACCCAGGACCTCAGCAATAGCAGCCAATGCTCTTAACCTCTGAGCCACCTCTCCAGCTCTTTTCTTCCTTTCCTTATTATTCAGTCAAGACCCCAAGCCACAGAATGATGTGATCCACATCAAGGCTGAATCTTCCTTCCCCAGTTAAACCTCTCTAGAAATGCCCTTCACCGACACACCCAGGTGTGTCTCTTAGGCGACTCTAGATCTAGGCACTCTGGTGGTGGAGAGGACAAGTCACAAATGTTTGTTTGTTTGTTTGTTTTTCCAGACAGGGTTTCTCTGTAACAGCCCTGGCTGTCCTGGAACTTGCTTTGTAGACCAGACTAGCCTCGTACTCACAGAGATCCTCCTGCCTCTGGCTCCTGAATGCTGGGATCAAAGGCATGCACCACCACACCCGGTGACAATCACAGGTTCTTTTTGTTTGTTTGTTTGTTTGTTTGTTTGTTTTTTGTTTTTTCGAGACAGGGTTTCTCTGTGTAGCTTTGGAGCCTTTCCTGGATCTCGCTCTGTAGACCAGGCTGGCCTCGAACTCACAGAGATCCGCCTGCCTCTGCCTCCCGAGTGCTGGGATTAAAGGCGTGCGCCACCACCGCCCGGCCCAATCACAGGTTCTTAACCAACATCTGCTGCTGTAATAA
>CABHPQ010169638.1:6925-26579 GCA_902168405.1 Peromyscus aztecus
TTTTTTTTTTTTTTTTTTTTTTTTTTTTTGGTTTTTTCAAGACAGGGTTTCTTTGTGTAGTTTCGGTGCCTGTACCTGGATCTCACTCTGTAGACCAGACTGGCCTCGAACTCACAGAGATCCGCCTGGCTCTGCCTCCTGAGTGCTGGGATTAAAGGCGTGTGCCACCACCACCTGGCAAGCCCCTGTGTCTTTAAGGACACCATCCAAAAGGCAAAACGACAACCTCCATGCTGGGAGCAAATACTTCATATCTCGAATTTCAAAAAGGACTTCTAACTAAAATAGATAGAAACCAGTTACAACTCATTGGTTAGAAGCTGAATGAAACTGAAAAATAAACAGGGAAAAAGACTTACTGTGTATTGTTCTACATATAAAGTGAATTCTCCAAAGGCTCATTCTTGAGCAGCAGCTGGGAAGCCACTGAGAAACAAGTACAAGCTACAAACTTTCCCACACAGTGGAAACAGCCAGCTTCCTAGACCAAAGGGGCAGAGTCCAGGGGGCTCCCTGGGGAAAGAACTTGATGGGCTCACTATGGAACTGATGTCTTTACCCCCATGCAGAGGAGACTCTTACTAAGCAGATTTTAAGCCACTCAATGAATGAAGAGAGGATGTGCACCTGTTGTTATATGCTGGGATATAAGATCTTCTCTGTTTCCTAGTGTCATAAGCGTATTTAACCACTTGTTTAAAGCAGGTGTCCTGAGATTCAACAATCACGGTTAGGCTCATGCCTACAAAATGACATTTTCCAGTGGCAGGTTCAGAACTTGACAATGAAAAATTCTCATTTATTTCCATGGGGGTTTTACTGTCAAAAAATAAAAATTTCAGAAAATAAGAAAAATGATCCGGGAAAGATTTGGATCCAGGGCTCCAACACGTGGCAGCGATACTGTTATTCCTTACTATGCTCAGCCCCAGCTCCATCACACTAAATTGACATGTACAAGATCGGGCCGTGAAAACATTACAGTGTCCATAAATCTTGGTGGCTAGTCCTCTTCACACTGACAGTAGCATACCCTCAGGACAGACACAGACATGCTTCAGTGGAAATAAGTGCTAGAAATGTTTGCAACACTCAGAACTATGCCCAGCACAGCCTCCCTCCACAGATGACATGAAATAATTCACATGGAACAGATGTTGCCTGCTTATTTGAGAGCACTTATTGCACATCCTCCCTCATAACATGCCTTCAAAGTAAAACTATATTAGGAGCCAGAGCGAATCCCCTGCCAATTAGAACTGTCTGGAGGAACTCTGAGCAGCATCGTAGTGCTCTTAAAAAGCATTTTGAGATGAGCTTTCCTAGAAGGTTCAGGTCTCCACAGCTCTGGTAGCTGTTTTAGAAAACTCATCCAATTTCTTTTCCTCTCTTAGTCAAATTTCCTTCCAAAACATAGGTTAATTTGGAAACATAGACTGTGTTAGAATTTAGCTCTTAAAATTATACTATACTGGAGCTGGAGAGATGGCTCAGTGGTTAAGAGCACCGGGGTATAGTTCCCAGAACCACATGGCGTCTTACCAGCAACTGCAACTTCAAGGGTATCTGATGCCTCTTCTGACCTCAAACATCAGACACATAACATGGTGTGTGGTTACATATATGTAGGCAAGATGCCATGCACAGAAAATAAATCTCAGAAGTATACCATAACACATTTTAAGGAGATAAAGCAGCAAAATCAATCAATCATAATAAAAACAAAATCTAAAATATAGGTAAACATCTCTCTGATTATCTTAATAAAAAATCTTCCAAATTAAAAAATGAGAACAACACACAGGAAAGTATATATATATAATATAATTGAATATGTAAAATTTAAATAGAACAAATCATTTAAGGGCACCAATGAGAAATAAATAGTAAGCATTAAATTAGTAAAATATTTTTACAAAATGTAGTTTACTACTATATTTGTCAATGAGAAAACTCAAGTAGAAAAACATGTCTAAGATAAAATACAAATGTCAAATATAAAGAGAAAATTTCAACAAGTGAAAATTTAAAAATGAAATGTAAAAGAAAGTCAAGATACCATTTACTCATTCACCAAATTTAAAACAATCTCAATATCTTAAGAGATAGAAAATGTATGGTATTCATTAAGTTACATTTGCCCATCTTAATTTTCTACCTATGCTAAGTAATTGCACCCTCAAAATAACCCTATGACATTAACTATTGCTGTCATCATCCCACTTAACAAATGGGGAAGGAGAAATGCAGATGAGTAACCTGTCCACAGTCACAGAATTGCTCACCAGAAAGCAATGATCGCAGATGGATCATTGCAGAACCGCTATCTCTGCTCCTTTGCAGCATTGTTCCAGTTGAGGGGAAGGTCTGGGGTACTTATTTGTGGCTGATTAGAGGTACATATGTGCAAAATCTGTTGAACACATATTGCATGTATCTGTCAAGAACTCACAGAAGTGATGGTTGTTGCACAAAGACCTACACAAGATCAAGCCAGTCAACATCCTAGCATGGAGTGGGAGGATCTCATGTGCCTCCACCTCCATCAGAGGAGTGGCTGACAGTTAATGGCTGCTAAGGGTAGGAGAGTAGGCTTTCTTTAGGAGTTTGGTCACTGGTATGCTGACATGCTACAGTAGATGCCCCCCCCCCATATATGAGCACTAATATGACTTGGTGGGTTATAAAAGAAAAAAGTTGACATGGAGTGGGCATGTAGAGAGCAAACCCCAGAGGACTTGGAAGGGAGAAGTGAAAGATGAATCTAATAGAAGTTTATCACATGCACAGATGAAATTATCAAAAAATGAAAAACATATTACTAAAAGAGTCTTGGCAGTTGTATTTTCAGCCCATATTTTGGCATTTTGCCCTCTAGGAATCCATCTTAAAATAGCTCAAATAAAACTGACTTAAAGACAGAAGCTCATGTCCTCAGTACCTATAATCATAAGAGGAAACCAGGAAACAATCTAAATGCCAACTACATGAGGTTCATGTTAACTATATTTGTAAGTAAAGACATACTTGGCATAAATAAACAAAGAAATCACAGGTAAGACTTTCATGATCTAGAAATATTTATTTAAAAATTTATTGGGGAGAGAGAGAGAGAGAGAGAGAGAGAGAGAGAGAGAGAGTGTGTGTGTGTGTGTGTGTGTGTGTGTGTGTGTGTGTGTATGTATGAGTGTAGTATCCATGGAGGCCATAAGACAGCATTGGATTCCCTGGAACTGGAGTTACAGGGGGTTGTAAGCTAACATCGTGTTCTGGAAACCAAACTCTGGTCATCTGTAAGAGCAGCAAACACTCTTAACCATTGAGCCATCTCTCCGGCTCTCATCGAGCTAGAGATATTGATAACGGCACGTGTCAAAAGCATAACAAAGTTCTCTGCTGTGGCAGAGAAAGCTAACTTTATCCTGTGGCAGGCAGCCAGCACATTAAGTAAACCAATTATGTATATGAATCAGGAGGCCCAAGTACAATTAAGAAAGGCAAGTGAAAAGCAAAGTGATAAGGACTGGGGAATGCTGGGTTGGGACATGCAATTCTCTAGCAAAATCAAGTATTGGTAAATCTCACCGAGACTGTGCGGTTTGAGCAGAGACTGAAAAGAGGTGGGAGTTAGCATGTGAATCCCAGAGGGAAGGGTATTCTAGGTGAGAATATCAGCCAATGAAAGAGAGTTAAAGTTCAGTAGCAAATGCTATTGTACTGATACGAAACCTCCACGTCTCTGAAGGCGCCTGCTGCAACACCTCTGGCCCTCTTCCTGTAGGCCTTTGTTTTCAGACCATAGATCACACTAAGCACTACATTCTGCATCCTTTAAGGACCCCCAAACAAGAACCATCCAATTCTAAGCATTCATCCAAAGCTAAGAAATCAGTGAGCAAACACCCTTGACTGCCTGCCTTGGGCCAGGATAATTCAGGTTCTTCTCTGCCTGCTGGAGCATATTTCTCAAATACTGACTTAGGGCAAGGAACCTCTGAAATGTTTGTTCAAGTGCAGATTCTGATATGGCAAGTCTGGGGTGAGTCTTGGGATTCTCCAACAAACTCCCCACGCAAAGCCAAAGCAGAAGGCCCTCAGGCCATACCTTAAATAGCAAGGCTATAGAATTATTCTGTGGGATTGGCAGCACCCACTCACAGCGTACACATCATCTACCAGTTTCCTGAGGGGTCATTGACTCATTTCCTCTTGTCCACACAGTGCTGTTCCAGAATTGCCCATAAAATAAACTAGTTCCATTTTTTGAAGCTGAGGATCTGCTTCCGGGAGAGATCTCATCATAGCAATCTGCGTGTTGAGCTTATAGAAATCAATGAATCCTGTTGCCTGTGCCAGAATGGATGGGGTCAGTAGAGGAAAAGGAAAATAGTTCGGAGATAGGGAGAGCATACAAAACTACCGTATAGTTTCGGGCTTATTCTCAGAATAAAATTTAAAAACTTAAAGGTGGTTTATAGTCTTAAGTTGGGGGATAGCATGCTGAGATATATTAATAATTTTACTCCTGGTGCTGGTAGGGTTAAGGGCAGAAACAGAGAGATCAATCCGTGGTCAGTGCAGACACAGGACACTGATGATGGAGGAACATTGTCAGGGGTTGGAAGGGGTCAGATTTATGAACTCCAAAAAGGACTCAGACTATGTATATTTCAGTGAAACAATGAAGTGGACAGTTGTATTACAGTAGCTTGGAAAAGAAGTTGATACTGGGAAATATAAATGTGGTCATCAGCACACGTATAGGTCATGTGTAAAGTCTAAGAAATCAATTAGAAGGTAAGTAGAAACAAAAGAATGAGTCCAAAAACTCGGTCCTAGACTGGGTCAGCCATATTGACTGAAGTTGATTACTCTTGAAGTCAGCAGTAGCCGTGCTCACATCCAGAGAGTTCAAGTCCTCGTGGTTGTGGTTACTGTCACTGGGCTGACGTCTGCATTCTGTCTGTTGAGTTAAAGACCCATGGGTCATGCAGCCTCCATGACTTGCTTTCTATGCCGTGATGATCCTACCACTTGGGACAACATGAAATAAAGAATTGTGACAACTCATATATCAGGACAATAAAGTTAAGTGAGTGTTCATAGACTTCATTTCTTGCAGGTCTATCCTCTAAGTGGCCAGAGCCTGATAACTTAAGACAGAAGCCTCATTATCTTCCCATCTCTGCATACTGTACCCAGAGTCTTGTCAAAAGAGTCACTGGAGACTGTCACAAAATGTCAAAGTATAAGCACCATGCATGGAACCCTCTGGACAACTCTGTATTTCTAACAGCCCCAGCTTCGCAACAGATTAGTAAACTTTCCTAACTCCATGAAAAGAAAGCTAGTTTAAGTCTGGGCTAAGTGGGATTAACGCACATTGTGGGTGTCAAGGAGAGTTGCAATAGATCAGAGATGCAAGAAATGGGCCTGGCTCAGAGCAAGACAGAGTGTAACCCAGCCTCCTTTGCATCCCTTTTCTTACATATGTGGAAACTATAACTCAAGTGGTAGCTGGCCAGATATCACAGGCACACTAGAAGGTGAGTTGGGGGGACTTTTTTCTGTCTCTACCTCCCCAGTGGCGATACTATAAACACGCCCATCGTTAATGCACATTCTGGGGACTGAACTCTGGTTTTCATGCTTGTGTGACAACTCTGTGCTCCCTGAGCTATCTTCCCAGCTCCGTGAATGATGTAACTGCGAGTCACAGACCACCAGACTCCAAGGTTCCTGATGTACATTTGCAAGGCAGAGGGATTCATGACTGCATCTCATCTTCCCTCCCTCTCTCTAACACCCGTCATCTTCCTGCAAGAAACTAAAACCTCTTCTTTTTAAATTGACACCTTTCTGTTGTGAGGATCCTCGGCACGCCTTGGCTTTAGAAGTCTCGTCCTGGACTCTCTGCCTTCCTACCGCCCCACCCTCATCCATCCTCATTTGTGTTGATGCCATCGTGGATGATGGAAAGTTTCTCATCCCTTGAGGAAATTGGCTCCACATTCCTCTCTGAACGATGGTGCTAGGGCACCCACATTTATCTCTCTGTAATAATGTCAGAGCACTGGCTACCATCAAGCAACAAAGATGCATTCATCTAGCAGTTGGCTTAAGATTTAAAGTGGTTTAGGATACACTCAGTGGCATTTGAAGGGGACATCCCATATAGAAGTTTCAGGGGGGAGGTGCTGGGCTTCGGGAAGTCACTTCCTTTACTATGATTACCAAGTGGTTCTAAAGTTTCATTACCGCTCTGCCCCCCCTCCCCCACACACACTAGAGGATATGGGTTTGCTTTTGTTATACAAGTCATCAGAGCCTATAAATTTTTTAAAAAGAAACTGAAAGAAAAACATGAAATATTTGCTTAGATATAGAGCATGTGCATATACAGGTATGTATATGTGATACTATGGCAACAAGACATTTTACTGAACTCCTTGACCTCATTTTGAAGTAATCTCTCTGTATTGCTTACTCTTTGTGATGACAATGGAGTGACCCACTGTGGATGAATTCCCTATACTTTTCCATTCATTCATTCATTCATTCATTCATTCATTCACTCATTTCCTGTGACTATGTGTGGAGTGGAACACTTGGATATTTTGGTGCCATCTATCCATCCCTCTTTTTTGAGACATGGTCTCCTATTGGCTGACAGACCAAGATGCCCCAGGGATCTACCTGTCTCCACCTCCCTGGTGCTGGCTGTGATTATACATGTGCACCACCATGCCAGATATTATTTTGAAAAAAATTTTCTTTTATTTTTTGAGATTATGATGGAATTATCATTTTCTCCTTCCCTTTCCTCCCTCTAAACCCTTCCCTATATCCTTTCTTTTTCTTTGTCAAACTCATGGCATCTTCTCCATTACTTTTTGTTACATGCATATATTATATACATATATATCACTAAATGCATAAATGTAACCTGCTAAGTCTGTATAATATTACTTGTATGTACACTTTCAGGGCTAACCCTGATAACCAGTTGGCTGACTCTTCCCCAGGGAAGACTATTTCTCCTGCTCTCAGCATTCCTTACTTGCCTGTAGGTCTTTGTGTAGGGTTTAGGCCTTCTAGGCTTTCCCCAAATTCAAGTTTTCATGTCTACTGTTGTTATCCCTGTTCAGCCCATGTTTAGGCGGTCATGTTGGTGAGATGTTATGCATGTAGTTTCTGTCATTCTTAGGAGACACAGTCTCAGAGCAAACTTTCTGTTCCTCTGGCTCTTAAAATCTTTCTGCCCCTTCTTCTGCAATTAATGTTCCCTGAGCCTTAAGTGCAGGGGTTGTATTGTATTGTATCCTTTAATACTAGGCTATACAAATCTGAATTTTGATTGGTTGTGGTTTTCTGTAATGGTTTCTGCCTGTTGAAAAGAAAAGTTGTTTTGTTTTGTTCCCCCAACCCAGGGTGAGGGTGAGGACTAAATTTATCTGTGGATATAAGAATAAATATTTAGAATGTAATTAGGGATTATATAGGTTTAGTAAAATGACAGTTGTGAGTTTTCTTCCAAGTTCCAAGACTTCACTAGTCATGGGTAGTTAGTTGTTCATGGTTTCCCTTTTGTTGATCAGATCTTGAGTCCAATTAAAGAGCTATTGGTTAATGTCAGGGTATGCATGCCATTACTGTGCTCTTTGGCTTATTATACTTTGCTTGTCATTGTTGTGGTTCATAGGCATCAAAGCTGGGTAGGACTATTGGTTGCTATCTTCTTTTAGAAGCTTGCATGGTGCCTTCTGGTACCATGAAAGCTAGTACTCAGGGAAGAGGCTTTAAGTCAGTTCCAGCTTAGTGGTCTTTGAGCCCTGTACCTGAGGTGCATGGTGTCTTCAGCAATAGGGACTACCCTCCACTTCTGGAGACAACCAAGAACAATAGTATAGTAGGGCAGGCCCATAGGGTCGAGGAAATTGGCTGAAACCAGTTGGAAAGGTATGCACATAACGTACTTCTTTATGAGCCAACCTGGAGTCTGCCTGAGGGCCTAGCAACAGGTGCTGTCAGAGTTCCTGATCCTGCCCAGCCAATAAGGGACAACCATGCAATGTCACCAGATTGGGACACAGCTTGGGTGTTGGGAGGAGGGTATATAAGGCCTTCCCCATTATTGAATAAATGAGTCTGCTGTTTGCCTTCAGCTGATTCCCGGTGTCTGTTATTGATGCCTTGCCTTCTCACTACCTCCCCTGAGGGAGCCATTAGGATCCAGCAACACAATAGCATTAGTCTAAAATGCTTTGAGAGTCTATTGAACAACCCTTAACAACAATTAAAAAGAGGGTTTCTCATGCCTGGTATTGAGATTTTCATTAGATAGTCTTTGGGTCTTGGAGAGAGCATTGTCAGTCCAGATAGGAAATATTCATTTAAACTATATATGTATACTTTAGCACAAACTAATGTGTACTACAGGTATTTCTAGGTAGGTTGTTAGGAGTATGATTGCTATGACTTTCTCAGATATCCTTACTGCAATTTTACCCTCATTCTGTATTTATCTCCCTCCCCCTCCTAATTAGTGTTCTTCTGTTTCCCATTTCTCCCGTCAGGTCACTTAAGCCCTGCTTTTCTCCTCTCTATTGCTCCCTCCTCAGTGCCTCCTAACAATGGCCCCTTTATATTTTCCTGCATTCTCTAGTTACCCCAGGAAATGTACTCACATCTGAAGATTTATATATGGGAGCCTCAGATGGGAAAGAACATGTGACATTTGTCTTTCTGGGTCTAGGTTACCCCACTCAATATAATCTGTTCTAGCTCCACCCACACACCTGTCAAAATTCATGATTTCATTTTTCTTTACTGTTGAATAATAGTTCATGCACCTCATTTTCATTATCCATTGGTCAGTTGAAGGACATGTAGAGTGTTTCCATTTCCTAGTTATTATGAATCGAGCGGCAATGAAAGTGGCTGAGCAAGTATCTGTAGAGTTTAACGCTGAGTCCTCTGGGCTAATGGGGAGGTATAGCTGGGTCATATGATGGGTTTGTTTTTAGCTTCTTGAGAATTCTCTGCAGTGGTTTCCAGGGCAGCTGGACCAGTTTGCAATCCCCACCAGGGAACTCGCGAGGGTGGCTTCGTTTTCTTCACATCCCTTGCAGCATTTGCTGTCAGTTGTCCTGCTGCCTTTGGCATTCTGACTGAAGTAAGACACATTCTCAGTGTTGTTTTGATTTTCATTTCCCCAATGGCTAGAGATGATTAATATTTTTTGAGATATTTCATGATCATTTTTTCTTTTCTTCAGAACTCTCTGTTCAGGTCGCAGGACCAGTTGTTTTTTTGTTTTTTGTTTTTTGTTTTTTTTTTGAATGGGCTATTTTTTTGAGTTCTTCATATATTCTAGATACTAATCATCTGTCAGATATATAGCCGGCAAAGGCTATCTCCCATTTTGTGGGCTTCCTTTTCATCCAACTGTTGTTTCTTTGGGTGTGCAGAAACTTTATAGTTTTATGAAATCCCGGTTGTCAATTGTTGGTCTTAATTCTTGGGCAGATGGAGTCCTCTTCAGGAAGTCCTTTCCTACACGTATCATGTAGGGCACTGCCTATGTTTTCTTCTATCAGTCTCAGTGTTTTGGGTTTCATGTTTAGGTCTTTGGTCAATTTGGAGTCAGTTTTTATGCAAGGTGATAAACACAGGTCTAATTACATATTTCTGCATGTGGACATCCAGTCTCCCCCTCCCACCTTTCGTTGAAGACGCTTTCTTTTCTCCAGCATATGTTTCTGGCATCAAGTATTAAGTGGCTGAAGTTACATGTGTTCACGTTTGGGACTTCAATTTTGTTACATTGGTCTACATGTCTGTTTTTGTGCTGTTTTGTTTTTATTACTCTGGCTCCATAAATGGTAGTCTCTCCATTGTTCTTTCTGTCCAGGATTGTTTTGACTTTCTGGAGTCTTTTATAGTTCCATACGAGCTTTAGGATAGCTTTCTCAATTCCTGTGAAGAATAATATGGTGATTTTAATTGGGGTTTGCATTAAATCTGTGAATAGCTTTTGGTAAATGGGTCACAGTATTAATTCTGCCAATCCATGAACACAGGATGGCTTTCCATTTCCTAGTGTCTTTCTATCTTTCTTTGAAGTTTTTCATTGTAGAAATCCTTAACTTCCTTGGTTAGGTTTATTTCTAAATATTTTCTTTTCTTTGGGACTCTTGTGAATGGGAGGGCATCCATGTCCTTTTTCTCTGTTTGTTGTTGGTGCATAAAAAGATTACTGATTTGTGCAAGTCAATTCTGTATCCTGCCACACTGGTAACTTTGTTCGTCATTTCTAGGAGTGTTCTGGTAGAATTTTTGGGATCCCTAATGTATAATATAATGTCATCTGCAAATATGGATAGTTTAACTTCCTCTTTTCCTATTTGAATCAATTTAATTTCCTTCTCTTGTATTATTTCTCCAGCTAATGCCTCGGGCAGAGTTTTGAAAATGAATGAGGATAGAGGGCAATTCTGTCTCATTTGTAACTTCAGTCTGATTGTTTCAAGATTTCTCCATTTAGGATGATGCTGGCAGTGGATTTCTCATATATAGCTTTTATTTTGTTGAGATATGTTCCCTCTAGTTCTACATTCTCTAGGGCTTTTATCATGAAAGCATGTTAGATTTTGTCAAAGGTGTTTTCTGCTCCTATTGAGATGATAATATGATTTTTGTCTTTAAAGTCATGTATGTGGATTATTACATTTATTGACTTGCATATGTTGAATCATCTATGCATTTCAGGTATAAATCCTACTTAGTGACAGTGAATAATCTTTTTGATATTTGTTCTGTTTGAAAGTATTTTCATGAGCATCTTTTTATCTATGTTCATTAGTGATATTGGCCTGTAGTTTCCTTTTGTTGTTGTTGTGCCTCTACTGGGTTTTGGTATTAAACTGGTATTGGCTTCATAGAAAGAGTTTGGGAGCAAGCACTGCTTCTGTTTCTACAGCTGAAGAAGAATTGAATATAGATCTTTGAAAGAATTGTTTTAAAGTTGGAAGGCTTTTTTTGTTACTATTTCAATGTTCTCTGTTTAGAGTGCTAGGTTCTTTACTTTTTGTGGTTTGATTGAAGCTAGAAATCCATCCAGTTCTTTCATGTTTTCCAGTTTATGGAAGTAAAAGTTTTTATAATATTCTGAATTTGTTTGTGTCTGTTGTAATACTTCTCTGTTCATATTTCTGATTATGTTAATTTGGGGCCTCTCTCTCTTTTTTTTTTTTCCTCTGATTAGTTGGACCAAGAGTCTGTCAATCTTGTTCATCTTCTCAAAGAACTGTTTCTTAGATTTGTTGATTCTTTGTATTGTTTTCTTTGTTTCTATTTTATTAATTTCTGCCCTGATTTTTATTATTTATTAAATTATTATTATTGACTGGGTTTGGGTTTAGGCTGTTCTAGCTTTTCCAAATTGTTAAGTTGTATCATTAAGTCATTTATTTGTGCTCTTTCTGATTTTTTAAAAAAATGTATGTCCTTAGAGCTAAAAATTTCCCTCAGAGGATTACTTTCATTGTGTCCCAGAGGTTTTGCCGGGCTGTGTTTTCATTTTCATTTAGGTCATTTTTTTTTGTGTTCTCAGCAGTATTTTGTGTTTTAGCAATTGTGGCTTTGTATTTATTTCCACACTCTCTTGGCTATTATGCTCATTCTGCTCTTCAGCCCAATATATTGCTTCCTGTATTTTCTCTAGATTTGGGTTGTTGAATATAGCTTTTAATGATGTTTATATCATGAGAAGTTTTTCTTTTTCCTTGGATTATGGTAGATCGTTCTGCTGGGTATGCTAGCCTAAGCTGGCCATCATGCTATTTTAGGGCTTGGAATGCTTTGCTCCAGGCCCTTCTGTCTTTCGAAGTTTCTACTGAGATGTCAGCAGTTATTTTGATGGATTTTCCTTTATATGTTTATGTCTGTTTTCACTCTTGGAGCTTTCAATATACTCTCTTTGTTCTGCATACTTGGCGTTTTAATTATGCTATATTGTGGGGATTTTCTTCCCTGGTTTTGTCTATTTGATGTTCTGTGTTCTTCTTGTATCTGTGTAGGTGTGTCTTTCCTTAGTTTGAGGAAGTTTTCTTCTATGATTTTGTTGAATATCTGGTCTATGCTACTGATTTGGGAATTCTTCTCTCTCATCTATGTATGCCTATAATTCAAAGGTTTACACTTCTTATAGTGATGTATATTTCCTCTATGTTCCTTTCTTGTGTTTTTAAGAACTTTTCATTTTCTTTTCTTATTTTGTCTTAAATCTTCTCCCTTAACTTTGAGTCCTAATGCTCTATCTTCTGTTTAGCTCATTCTAGTTGCAAGGCTTTCCTTTAACTTTTCTAGTTGAGCTACTGGGTATTTTAATTCCAGTTTCATTTTGGCTTGACTCTTCATCAATGTTTCTATCTGTTTACTGAATTCCATTTTCAAGTCCTGAATTGTCTTCATCCTTTCCTACAGTCTTATGGTTGTATTTTCTTGGACATCACTCAGGTATTGATTCTCCTTAAATTCTTTCTCCTTATTCCATTGAGCTGTTTCATTGTGTTTTCTTTAAACTCCTTGGATTCTTTGCTGAAATTTGTGTTTGTTCTTTTAAATGTGAGTATTCTGGGACTGGAGTCTAGCAGAATCATCATTAAAGAGACCAGAGAGACTTCATCCAGCAACTGGTGGGAGAAGATGCAGAATCCCATAGCCAAACATTAGGCGGAGCTCAGGGAGTCCTGTGGAGGAGGAGGAAGAATCGGAAGAACCAGAGGGGACAGGGACACCATGGGAACACAGCCCACAGAATCAACTGACTGGGACTCATGGGGGCTCACAGAGATCAGGGAGTCTGTAGGTGTCTGACCTAGGTAGGTCCTCTGCATATATATTATGGCTGAGTAGCTTGGTGTTCTTGTGGGACTCCTAACAGTGGGAGCAGGGGCTGTCTCTCACTCTTTTGCCTGCCTGTGGGACCCTTTCCCTCCTATTGGGTCACCTCATCCAGTCTTGATATGATGGTGAGTGCCTGGTATTGGAAGAGCCTAGGGGAGGAGGAGGGAGGGGAGAAAGGAGAAGCTGCAGTTGGGATGTAATATATGTTAGAATAACAAAACAAACAATTCTGTGTCCTGTGGGTCATCTAGGTAATTCTCATTGGCAAACATTTCTACAGGACTGGTAGGTTTTGGAGAGGAACTACTGCCTTGATCTTTCATATTGTTTTTCTTTTTTTGTGATGATATTTGGGCATGTGGACTTTTTTTTTTCTTTCTGGTTCTGTGTCTGATATGGATTGAGAAGGTAGAAGCAGAAATGAGGATATTTGGGCAGGTTGGGACTCAAGGTTGGAAATAGCTTAGGTAGAATAAGGTAGATGAAGGGAACTGGGCTGGTGTGCTGGATGTGCCTCTGGGTCCAAGCCTGTAGTGTGGAGGTAGATCTGGCTGGGTAGAGAGGTTGGATGTGACATGGGAGGGGTCTGTGTATAGGATGGGAAGGTCCTGGAAGAAGCCTAGAGGTTGGTTGTAGAAAAGGTAGGGGTGGCCAGACTAGGCCAGTATAATACACATGGGACCAGGTCTGGATCAGTCTGGTTGAGAAGGAAGCAGGAAGCGGAGGGTCATGCTGATGCCTTTAATGAGGGTTGTGGGTCTTGAACCGAGGTCCTCATGCTTGCAAGGCAATCACTTAACTGACTGAGCCATCCCCCTAGTCCCATTATGCACTTTTAGCAAGTGCTCTTTGTGGATTTAGAGCACAGTGCCTATATTTCACAGGACACTGTAGCAAGGAAGAGCCTCATGCATGCATGCATACACATGTGCAAGCAAAGGTGTTTCCATTTGAAACTGGTCATTACTGTTGCATTATTCTTAAAAACAGTTACAGCTTTGGGACATTTTGAAGCAGTCATGAAGAAAAGTTTCAGATTCCTGGGTCACAGCAGGTTTCCTGTCACAGGAACTAGATCAACTGAGTTTTTTTTTTTTTTTTTCTAGTTTGTTCTCCCTGCTCTGCAGTCCCCCTCCTAACTTTAAAATCTTTTGTGAGAAATACAGGCTGTACTCAGGCATTAAAAAAAAAAAAAAAAAAAAAAAAGATTCTGATGTCAGTTCCTGTTGGGGGAAAAGCCCATGCTGTCAAATTACAGTAGAAAATGTCTTAAATTGCTCACAAACTACATTGTATATAGTTTTATATAACAAATGTGCATATCTCATTCTATGTAAAATTGATTAGGCGTATGGTAATAGGCAATGCAATCTAGGTGACCACAAAGAATGGAATTTTGTATCATTGTATTCTTAAAAACCAGTCATTTCTCTGGCTCAAAGAGATGCTGGTACTGAAAAAGATGTAGAGAGTTTAGAATTACTGAGACAAATAATAACATTTCTTGTTGTAATCTAGTTGCTCAAATGAAACAGAATTTAAGTAAAGAGTTCAAATGGATTTCCTTAAGAAAGAAGCAAACTGCAGAAGTGTGAGTTGCATTAAGAAACCCAAAAGGAACTGATGGCGGTGGCGCACATCTTTAGTCCCAGCACTTGGGAGGCAGAGGCAGGTGGATCCCTGTGAGTTTGAGGCCAGCCTAGTGTACAGAGCGAGATCCGGGACAGCCAGGGCTACACAAAGAAACCCTGTCTTGGAAAAAACAAAACAAACAACAACCAAAAAGAAAAAGAAAGAGAGAGAAAAAAGAAAGAAAGAAAGAAGAGAAGAGAAGAGAAGAGAAAAAAAGAGAAAAGAAAAGAAAAGAAAAGGAAAGAAAAGGATAGAAACCAGAAAGGGATGGTAAGGTCCAAAGACTTGATCAAGTAATGGTCATTATGCCTAGCACTTAAGGACAAAGAGAAAAAAGTCTGTGTACCCAGGACAAGGTACTTCCGTGGCTGACACAAAGAGAGTTAAAGCTACAGCAAGCACAGCCAAGCAGTGAGTGAGGAAAGACACCCTGACCTCCCTGCTCTGACAGATAACCACCTGTACTGGAAGCCTGCTGGCACAGGAGCCTGGACAAGGCAGTAAGCAGACAAAGGTCAGTCTGCAGGAGCAGAGAGCTGGCCAGACAAGTATGCTCTGGAACAAAAGCTGGTTGAACGGGTCGGCGAGGAGTTGGTGGCACTGTCTCAATTATTCTCTGCATCTTTCCCCCTCTGCCAGTAGAGCTCAACTAAATTCCAGGACCTTTTGATGAGATTCCACAGCATAAAAGAGGGTCATGCGAGGATGCTGATGTAGCTGCATGCTGTTCTAAGCACACAGAAAATAAAGACTGGAAGGCCATGCAAGTGTTTTGTATTCAACAGAGTGATCAAGACAAGTATTCACAAAGTTCGTGCTGGAATCTATTTCTTAAGGTGTGTAACCTCTCTCTTTCACATCACTTATGGGCTGTGAGAGAAATAAAAGCAATGGGAGCCTGTGAATGGGATATCTCTGGGTTTGGGCTTTTCTTATTTGTGAAACAGGAGAAGCGGGTTAGACTAGAGAATCTCCAGTTTGGCCAGTTAGCAGAAGTCCCAAAGATCCTAATAACCATGTGCATCCTAGGGTCCTCAAGATCTGAATCCTTAGAACTCAGAACATTCGCACAGAAGTCCTTGCCTAGCTGAATGATGCTGGTATGTAGCCAGGTTTCATCACTGCATCTCATAACTATTAAGACCCACCCCAGCTACAAAATGCAAGATAATGAGAGAAAGTTGGAAGAAAGCATAAAGAATTACGGCTCCATCATCTGGCAGTGGTGACTTGCCAACCTTTTGGGAAAGGTTTTAACCTAAATCCTTTGTTTTTGTATTTTTCACGTTTTCAAGCCAATGTGGGTAAGCAGAAATACAGCAAATATTTTGAACTTGTGTTTCTTTCTTCAGATTAGAAACTGGATTCTGAGACATCAAGTTCTATCATCCATTGCTTTTATGCTACCATTAAGTATTTTGTGCCAGTAATCCTTTTATTTTTAAAGATTCTTTCTAAAATTATTTTTCAATGCATGCATGTGAGTGTGTGTGTGTGTGTGTGTGTGTGTGTGTGTGTGTGTGTGTGTGTGTTAATACGAGTCCAGGTGCCTATGGTGGTGTAATAGCTTAGTTTATGCTGGCTTGACACAAGCTAGAGAATATCTCTGTTGAGAAAATGCCTCATTCACATTGGCCTGTAAGCAAGTCTGTGGGGCATTTTCTTAATTAATGATGGATGCAGGAGGACCCATCCCAGGGTGGGCAGTGCCACCCTTGGGCAGGTGGTTCTGGCAGGTATATGAAAGGTAGGTGAATATGAGACTGGGAGCATGTCACTAAATAGCATTCTTCTATGGTCTCTGCTTCAGTTCCTGCCTCCAGGTTGCTGCCCTGACTTCCCTTAGTGATGGACTGTGACCTGGGGCATAGAAGACAAACTCTTTCATCCTGAAGTTGCTTTTTTTTTGGTTTTGGTTTTTCGAGACAGGGTTTCTCTATGTAGCTTTGCGCCTTTCCTGGAACTCACTTGGTAGCCCAGGCTGGCCTCGAACTCACAGAAAACTGCCTGGCTCTGCCTCCTGAGTGCTGGGATTAAAGGCATGCACTACCACCGCCCGGCCCAAGTTGCTTTTGGTTATGGTGTTCACCCTAGCAATAAAAACCTAGCAAAGACAAGAAGACAGAGGTATCTTATTCCTTGGAGCTGGAGTTATAAGAGATTATGAGCCACCCAATGTGGGTGCTAAGAACCAAACTCACGTCCTTTGCAAGAGCAGCAAATATTCTTAACTGCTGAATCATCCCTTCAGCCCATACCTCCCCGCCCAGTCATTCTTTTCTAGTAAATTGTCTAGCACAAAGACTGTGCAATATTCACCCTCCAGCCCCTCGTTTCCCTCAACTGCTAAATGATGGGTTGTTATAAATTATTTAGGAGATCTGTGCACCCTCAGATGCCCTGACCTGAAGTCACCCAACATTGGATGCACATGTAACCCCTTGCTGTCTGTTCCTTTACAAGAGTTTTCTGAGCTAACAAGTATACTAATCAGCTTATGAAGAACAAATAGTTCCCTAATAGTTATCCACATGCCACACTTGAGTGTGAGTTCCTCCTTGCAAGGAGGACATTAAGAACGTGGGAAAACCTCCTTTGAGAGTTGACCATCCCAGCATCCCTTGTGTTGGTTGGCACTGTAACCAAAAGAGTGTCCTCTTACCAGTTGATTTTTCTTGATGTGAACATGATTGCCTTCCATACAAACTGTGCTTCCTTCTAAATTATTTGTACTAAAACTGAACCATGACAGAGAAAGAAAAATAAATGGTAGAATTAAATTACAGTAAGAACAATTACACTCATGATAGCATAATAGCACTCAAGATGTAGCAACCACGTGACCTGAACTGGGAAGTAGATGCATTTACTACTTATATAATCATTATCAGTCTCTGTGACACAGGCATTCAAGTCTTCGCCAAGAGAAAAGTCAATATTTCTAGTGAAAAGCCCAGAAGATAGAGAGAGCTGAGTTATCTTATTAAATAGGAGTCAGCACCTGTGTTATAGTTTACATCAAACTCACATACAAGTTCACTTATTACATACAACTGTTTTTGAATAGTAACTGGTTTTGATAATCATGTGACTATGTTAACCACATAATACACATGACTGAATTATGAATCAAAGTTTGTATTACTTATCTCTAAAAACATCAAGAAAAACCACTTGCCCAAGCCACATGAAGAGTTGGGATATTACAAGCACAGGTACATCCAGGGAGCGCATCTCTTGGAACTCTTTCTGAATATGTGGTACAGAGCCAGCATTCGGCTTCTTTCTAGAGCCCACTAACAATATGTCCCAGAATGTAGAGATTCCAAATTGTTCAGTTGGTATTTTATTCAGTCCTACTCTGATATGCATCCAGCTGCTAAAATAGTGTGATCTGGGGGTTATCTGGACAAGGTCAGACATCTAAAAACCATACCCTTAAGATTCCTCCAGGCCTAAAATGGTTGTATCAAAGGAAAACTTTTTATTCCACACAGGAAGAAGGAAAGCATAAAGTGAAAATAAACCCCAAGGAAATGTTGCTTATAAACAAAAGATAATTATGGCAAGCATCATACATTCTACAAAGCAAGGATGAGAAGTATGGTGTGACAGGGGACAGCTGAAACAGAGAGCAACGAGCTTAGCAGATGACATCGAAAACAGTGTTGTTGTCTAGAGGGTGAATAACTTAGCAGCTTAGCAGATAATACCGGACATGGCACTTTGGTCAAGGGGATCTTATCTAGGAGATACTATGGGCGTTATGTCTTTGACTCCTTTAAACTTTGTGTTGAGATGTTGGGGAAATAAATGGTCCTGTGTTTGAGAGCACTGGCTGCTCTTCCAGAGGACCCCCATTCAATTCTCAGCACCTACACGGAAGCTTGTAACTGTGGGTAACTCATCTCAGGTGATCTAACGCCCACTTCTGGCCTCCTCAGGTACTGCATGCATATGGTGCACAGACATACATGGCAGACAAAACATCCATACATATATAATTTTAAAAATTTAGGTAAGTATATTAAAAGAATAAAATTCAATTGGAGCTTCATCCCCAAGGCAACAAGACTGAGGTATAGTCTTCTATGTGTAATTGGATCAGGAGGGATCTGCCCTTGTGAGTAACATCTGTCACCCTAACTAAAGACTTCCTGAGAGTGGTTTTCTCCCTCATCCTGCCCCTTTGCCATGTGAGAACTGAGTGCTCCCTCTTCTGGTGGATGCACCCAGTTCTATCATGGAAATAGAATACAGCCCTCCCCAGGCACTGGAATTTCCTGACACCTTTTCTTTCATGCCACGCCTTTGGGACTGTGAGAAATTAAGCTCTGCTCCTTACAAATTAAACAGACTCAAGTACTTTTTATTCTTAGCAACACAAACGACTAAGACCAAGGTTAAGAAGATGCTAGAAGCCCCACTTACATCCACGCCTTTTGCCCTGGTGCTTTTGATATATACAAATGGGGATTTTCTCTAGTACTTCTAATTTTTTTATTATATTTATTGTATGTGTATGAATGTTTTTTCTACATGTGTCTGTGCACCACATGCATGTAGCACCTACAGAGGATGGAAAAGGGCTGAGGATCCTATGGAGTTACAAGTGGTTGTAAGCCTCCAGGTACATGGTCCTGGGGCCCTCTGCAAAAACAGTAAGTGTTCTTAATTAAGTGCTGAGCCATCTCTCTCTCCAGACCCCTGCTGAACTATCTCTCTAGACCCACTAATAATTTCTAATCCAACTGGCCTTCCTGCCTTAGACCATTTTTAAATCCACTTTGATCCAGATTGCAATTAGTTTCATCCTTTTCAGTTACATCCCCATTGTTCATGAGAGGTTGCATTAAAAACCACAGCAGGGAGAGATATTTGCACCCTGACTCCCCTTTAAGTGAGATCACCATGTGAGCTACAGTCATCGTCACAGCCTAAGGATCTGCTTTCTTATCAGCAAAACGAGGACATTAATAGTCTTGGTGAGAAGGCCTTGATTTTGGATTTTGGTCCTGTTATACAGCAAAGGCAGAAACAAGACACATGCATGATATTAATTAATTTGTGTGTGTGTGTGTGTGTGTGTGTGTGTGTGTGTGTGTGTGTGTGT
>CABHPQ010169639.1:22530-56788 GCA_902168405.1 Peromyscus aztecus
GTGTGTGTGTGTGTGTGTGTGTGTGTGTGTGTGTGTGTGTGTGTGTGTACTAGAGGGTGATCTTATTAGTCTTGTAAGTTTGAGGAACTTCTTGAAACTTGTGAGTTGTTTCCTTCTCAAGTCTTAAAGAGCCTCCCTCCAGGACTGAATATTTCAATTTGGAGGAAGTTACTCCTCAACACCTATGGGTCCACATTTTATTTGTTTGCAGTATTTTGCCATGACAAACCCTAGTTAGGTATAACATTCAGCATCTATTATTTTAAATCCTTCAGAGTAAATATATATTTTTCAGAAAACTCCCAGAAGTGGATTGCTGGTCCAAAGGTTATACAGCTGCTATTCTATGTGCTATGTCCAGATGTCCCATCCATGGCCTCTTCCTGCTCTGCCATCTAAAGCACTGCACACCTGAGCCCTATGTCCCCACAGCCTTACCACAGCATTCTGCAAGCTTCTGAGATTTTGCCGGATCCCTAAGTGGAAATGTTACCAAACTCCCATATTAATTTACATTCTTCTTTCTGTCCATTGTTTTGTTCTTTATTTTTTTTTTAACCATCAAGTTTCTGATCATTTATCTCCTTCAATTTCTAAAACTTCTTGGGGTCATGTTAGTCCAGATTTGTAAACATATTGTAAATATTTTCACCGAATTTATCATTCAAGTGTTTTGCCATTAAAATGCTTCCAGAGATGTACATGACTTCCAATTTGTTGTTCTCTTACATTGCATCTGAGATGACTAATATTGTCACTACAGCATTACATGCCAGGGAAGATGCTTGCCAGTCCACCACGGTTCCCACCCTCCATGGGAAAGCCTGCATCACTTTATCACAATCAAACTCTGTATTAGGTCCAGGTGTATTAACATGTGTGCATAAACTATACAAATATATACACATACGCCATGTTAAACAAATGCCCATTGATTTATAGCTTATGATTTTATAAGGAGCAGCCACTGGGTTCTGTTGAAGATTGTCATGGTTTGGGTTTTAAATGTTCTCCAAAGGCCCATAAGCTAAAGGTGTGGTAGCTACCCTGCAGTGCTATTGGGAGGTAGTGGAACCTTCCAGAGGTGAGGCCCAGGACAGGAAGTAGAGTCACTGGAGATGTATTCTTGAAAGGGATATTAGAACTGGTTTCTCTCTCGGACCCTCCTCACCTCTCTCCCTCCCTCCTCCCCCGCCCCACCATCCCAACCACTCTCACCCGCCACCACCATGAATGAGTAGCTTTGCTCCATCATATATATTCCCCATCACATTGATCTGTCTGCTCATTGGCCCAGAAGCAAAGGCCAGCTGACCGCCAATGGGTACCACAGGAACCATGGGCCCAAAGCACCTTATCCTCTTTAGAAGTTATGCCAGATATTTTGTCCCAGAAACAGAAACTGACTCACACAAAGGTAAATATCCACCCGTGGACATATATAAACTACTTTCCTGTATTAATACAATGAATCATATAATTGTTTCTTAGCACTGAATAATTTTTCATTCTTGAAATAAATGCTATTTAATTGCAATTTATTATTTTCTTTACATTTAATTCTGTTTATTACCATTTAGGATTGTTGTCTACTTGTTTATTTTTAAATTAGTATTGACTTTCCTCTTTCGGTAGTTTCTTTAGTATACTTAGCATCGCTATTACATGTCTCACTGAAATTATTTGAAAGCAATCCTTTGAAATCTTTGAAATAAATAGCATAAGAACGTGGTCCTCTGATTCTTAAAGGTTTGAAAGTGACCGCTTTTGAGCCACCTTGGCTTGGTGGGCTCTTATGAGTGGGATAGTATTTTGATCCTTCTTTGATGGAATTTAGTCTCCTCTAGCTCTTTATCGCAATTGAAATCAATTTTGAGAAGTCATGATTTCCTAGGGAATTATCCATCTCATGTGGGTTTTAGAGCCTGTTTGAACAGTGATGGATTAGTCCCATGTGCCCCAGCTGTCTTTTCTCAGTTTCATGATCCCGTTCATGTTTGTGTGAATGCTTATTGGGGCTAACCGGCAGATTGTGTGGCTTGCTGCTTTATAAAAAGCAGTCTGGATTTGCCGTTTTGATGGTTTTCCTCACTTTGTATCACATTAATTTGTGTTTATCCTGCTGATCTTTTCGGTTTTGCTTTTGGTTTACTTTGCTATTCTCTAGCTTTCTGAACTAAACACATATTCACACTTACTTGCATTTTATTCATGCTGATATAAGTATCTCAAGCGATAGACATGCCTCTGGTCACTATTTTATAACCTATAAATTTTGATGTGTCTGTTTTACGGTAATTTTAACAAAAAGTTTCACACATCACAACAGCCATACCTTGGAGCATGCAGGATACTGTTTAGTCCACTCACACGGTGGCAGTATCACAGTCTAACTCCTGTCGGGAGTCTTTAATATAAGTGAGATTGTATGTCATGTATGGCCTTGTATGTCTTGCTTTTCTCATATAAGCCAATGATGTAAAAATACCCATCCACCCTGAAGCATGTATCCATGCTTTCCTCCTCCTGAATGAATTTGGAATATAATATTCCACTATGTGGTCATGTAATATATTGTATTTATTACTCAGTACTTCACGAACATTTGTGTTGTTTTTGGTTGGGGGGTAATATGAACATCTGTATACACATTCTTGTGCAGATGTCTATCTTCATCTTTCTTCAGTTTATCCTCGGTGGTTATGTCATTTTATATCCCTATCATCAATGCATAAAACTGCAAACTCCCTGCATTCTGTCTGTCATGTGTCATGTCTGTTTGTATACCGCTGGCCTAGTGAGTGGAAGACGATGCCTACTAGGACTTTGATTTGGATCACCCTGATGAATAAATAATAATGCTGAGTATCGTTTTGTATACACGCTCTGTGTCTCCTTTGGAGGGCTGTCTATTCCAATCTTCCCTCTGTTTTTAAGATGTGTTCTCTGACAGTTTTGGACGTGTATAGAGAGAATTGCTGGGTTTTTTGAACCTCCTCTAGTCTCTCACATCCCCTCCATCACATCCTGAAGGCTTCCTTCTTCCCAAGAAGCCTGCCTCCTGTTTTCATGGCTCTGTCTGTCTGTCTGTGTGACTGGGTTTAACTAGGGTTGCTGCATGAGCGTGGGTGAGATGTTATTGACTGGAGCATGGGCTACTTTTCAGTGGCTACAGCAGGGAAGAAAATTAGATAACGCCCCCCCCCAACAATAATTATCTGCCACTAGTCCCCCAGAGCCCTGTGACAACCTCCCTCACCCACATCCTTGATAAAATGTTGAAGGATCCAATCTCCTGCAGGTCATGTGCAGATCACATTGCAGGGACTTCATGTCTGCATGAAGGCCATGTCCTACCCAGAGAATGTCTTTTGGGGACACTAAGCCTCCAGTGCTTACATTCTACGACCTCATCTGCGATGCTCCCCTAATCCTTGGAGAGTGGATACTGATGTCCCATTCAGGGTCCAGCAGTCCACCATTGTTTATTCTCGTCACTTCGACCAGTTAGGAGTACGGACTGACAGCCTCCCTCCCACAGCTGTGAGAGGCTTCTGTGGTGGAGGCTGAGAGCAGCACTGATCTGTCTGTGTAGACAGTGGTGTTTAGAAGGTAGTTTGACAGCCTGTCCATTTGATCAAACAACATCAGTCCACCTCCCTGTGGGACCTACGATCTCCCTGCCAGGGCTCTTGAGCAGGTTTACAGCATCAGGCATGGATTCCCTCTTGTGGAGTAGATCTCAAATCCAATCACAAAGTACTTGGTTAACTTCATCATAGCCAGGCCACTATTTCACCAATGGGCACATCTTTACTGGCAGGTTGGTATTGCAGCTCACAGGGCCCACCGCCGTGCAAGACTCCTGAAGGCTTTCCTAACCCCTAGCAGCCTCTATGGAACCTTTCAGGACTATGAAAGCTAGCCAACATGGAGGAAGCTTCCAGTTCAGTTTGAGCTTGATTTCTCTGTGTTCTGTATCCAAAGTGTGTGGTTGATATCTTCAGCAATTGGGTCTTACCATCAAGTTCTAGTGGGCCACCAAGAGTGAAGGCAGTGATGATATGTACTATTCAGGGGACCTCAGGGACCTCCCTGACCCAACACCCTAGAGAGAGGCATCCCACCCCGGCACTGGGATTTTCACTTAACAGCCTATGGCTTCTGGGAGGAACACTGCCCACCCATGAGGGGTACCTCCCCTCAAACAGCAGATTCCCAGTAAGTTTTTTTAATCAATCCCTAGTTTTCATACTCCCTTCCTGCCCCGCCTCTGCCGTACTTTCCCACCTCTTCCCCCATTTATGTCTTCCACATCTCAAATATATTTGTCTTTTTACTGTTGAGCTGTGTTTTGTCTGTGTTCTGGATACTGGCCACTGATCAAATTCACGATTTGCAAGTATCTTACTGATGACTTTTTTTTCCACTTTCTTAAGTATGTACTTTGAAGAACAAAAGTTTTACATTTTGATTAAAATACAGTTTATGGTTGTTTTGGCTGTTGTTGTTGTTGTTGTTGTTGTTGTTTTGGTCATAACTGAAATTCAAGCCAAGACTTACTTACTTACAGTTTCATTCTACAAATTTGACGGCCTAGCTCTGGTGCAGTATGACACATTTTTCACTAAATGCTAAATGTTTAATATACTGTAAGCAATAAACCCAACTTTATTATTTTACACATGAAAAATCCAGGTTTTAGAGCTCCACTTGACTAAAATATGACTCATCTCCCATTGGATTATTTTGGCTTCCTTCCCAGACATTAGCAAAGCCTTAGCACGTGGCTCTTTCTGAACGTAACCAGGGCTATCTTTGTGCAAGGTTGCTGCATGCACTACACACGCTGCTCACTGCAGCTGCCCACACTGGACACACTGCTCACTGCACACTGCACACACTACTCACTGCTGCTGCACATGCTGTTCACTGCACACACTGCTCACTGCACACACTGCTCACTGCTGCTTTTTGTAGCAAGTTGAGGAGTTTGGCACTGTAATTCCTCTACCTTTGTTTTTAGTTTTCAAATGTGTCTTTAGAAAATCTGGATTCTTCTAAATTCTGTGTGAATTTGAGGCTTACATTGTCAGTTTCTATAAGGAAACCAACTGATATTTTGTTAGATGTTAATTTTATAAATCAGCTTAGGAAACAAAAACAAATTCGGGATATTAAGTCTTCAGATCCATGAACATAGGGTGTTTTCCCATTTACTCTTATGTGTATGCTTGTTTATGTGTGTGTGTGTGTGCGCGTGCGTGCATGCGTGTACATATGAATTAAACTCAGGTTCTCACGTTTGTGTGACAAGCATTTTACCAGCCAAGCCCACCAGCCCCTCCATTTTTATCTTTTTAAATATGTTCAATAGAATCATTTTAGAAGCCATTTTAAAAAATATTGATTAGCATATATTAATTATAGTGATGAATTTCATAATGGCATTTTTTCCAAATACACCATGTACTTTGAACATATTCACTTTCCCTACCACCCCCTTCTCTGCCCCCTCCTCTCCCTTTCCCAGTTCCTCTTCTGTTTCTGTATCACATGTGTTCGTGTGCATATAAAAACAATCTAGGTTTACATATGAGATGGTCTCCAATTCCATCCATGTTACTGCAAATGATCCCATTTTGGTATTCCACGTGGATTAACAAAACTCCACTGTGACTATATACCACAATATCTTTACTGCTTCATCTCTGGATGGACCCTGAGCCTGAATTCACACCTGTGAACAATGTTGCAGCAAATATGGACAAGCCAATGTCTCTATGTTGTGCTGACTCATAACACCTTTGTGTATATTCTCGGCAGCCTTATGGCTGGGTCGTGCAGCAGTTCTAGCCTTAGTTTTTTGCAAAATGCCTCTACTACTGTTCCAGAGCAGATTCCCGTCTGTAGTGTTTAAGTGTTCCTCTTCCCTCACATCCTCTCAAAGACTTTTGCTGTTTGATTTGTAACAATAGTCACTCTGACAGGAGTGAGATGGAATCTCCATGGAGTGGGCTTTTTACGTTTATTTATTCATTTGTGCATGGGAGCTGTGCAGCACAGCACATGTACGGCAGTCAAAGGACAACATGCAGGAGTTAGTCCTTTCATTCCACCAGGTAGGGGACCAGGAATTGAACTGGGATCAGCAGGCCTGGCAGCCAGCTCCTTTAGCCACTGAGCCATCTCACTAGCATTCAGCGTGGTTTCAATTTGCATTTCCCTGGGGATGAAGGAGGCTGAGCACCTGTTGCTGTCTGTTGAAGCAGGCAAATGGAGTTCACAATTGAACTTTCCCTCTACACGTGAGCTTCCCAGGGCTGAACTTCAACTCCCCCTCCCACTGCAGGCACGTTAGAGCACAAGCACGGGATGAACAGTAGTGACCTCTATTGGAAGCGATTCCTCTAGCTGCCCTCAAGGGCACAATGGCTTCACTCTTGGGCTCTTCTACTATTCTCCTTCTCCCCATCACAGAGCTGGGGGTGCAGCCCATATCCAGACAAGGCATTTTACAGGACGCTTTGAGATGGACGGACATGGGTTCGAAACTGGGGGCAGTCCTGTTTCTAGAACCAGCTTCTCACTGAGCTCAGACAACATGTGACAATTTACCAATCCAATGTACACTGCAGGACTCTTCCTGCTCTCTGCTTCCCAAACCGGGGCTCCCACCATGACACCTTGTGCTGCCACCAGCCTAAAGCAACAGCTAAGCGACCATGGAACGAAATCACGGAAGCCGTGAGTCCAAAATAAACCTTTCTTCCTTCCAAGTCATCTGTTCCCTTAGCAGAAACTTGATGACCTTATGTATCCTGCTGGAAGCTAATTCCCCAGAACTAAATATGCCTTCTGTAATGTGTAAGACGAACTGCTAAACGGTCTTATTAATAAAACACCCAGAGCCAGATACTGGGGTGAAAACTGAGATCAGGGGACTAGGACAAGCCACAGCCAACCTCAGCTTATCAACCCTCAGCCTCCAGAGAGAGTTATTTCCTGTATACCCATGCCTATATGCCTTTCTGTCCCTGACATCTCACTTCCTCTTCCTGCCCAGCTCTATCACTTCCTGTCTGTACAGACCTCCAGACTTCTACAGTTAACTAGTATTGGGATTTAAGGCATGTGCCACCACACCTGGCTTTGTTCCCAGTGTGACCTTGAACTCACAGAGATCCAGATGAATCTCTGCCTCTCGAATGCTAGGATTAAAGGTGTGTGCTACCACTGCCTGACTTCTATATTTAATATAAAGGCTGGCTTTTTCCTCTGATTCCCCAGGCAAGCTTTATTTATTAGAGCACAAATAAATTTCACCACAGTAGTAGGCATCCATAGCTGAAGAGACAGGAAGGGTGAGTCCCAGTGACCCAAGTCGCCAACCGAGAAAGTCACAATCTTCTCTCTCAAAAATGTCCCACCCACCAGGTAGGTACGCAAGCATACCCTATCTGCTTCTAGAAGCTAAAGAGCGATGGGGGAGTCAGCTCCTCTGTCACCCCAAGACACACACTTGTCTCACCTCTTCTCATCTTCCTCTGCCTCTGAAGATATTCTCTAAAGTGTTCCAAGTCTGACCTCCAACTCGGAGTCATTCCTGATGGACTTAGGCTCACGTAAAATGTCTCCCCAACTGTGTGATTGCAGCATCATAAGTAGATGGTTTGGCCATGGTGGCCTCCCTAGCAGCATAAAACCTCAGGAGAAATGGATGGGACTAGCCACATGATTCTAGTATGAACTAAAATCAGAAGAGGGACCTACAGCAAGGCTAGGACACTCAGCATCAGGCTTGGGAGCTCCAGCTCCTCTCCTTGTCTGGTGAGGATGCTTTCTTAACAAAGCTGATGACATACAAGCCTTTGGCAGGGTCTGAGCACTGGTTCTCAACCTGTGGGTCGCGACCCCCACAGGGTAACATAGCAGATATTTACACTACGATTACTAACAGTAGCAAAATTGCAGCTATGAAATAGAAAAGAAATAATTTTATGGTTGGGGGTCACCACAACATGAGGAACTGTGTTGAAGGGGTTGAGAACCACTGTCATAGAGGGAGGCAGTTGAGAGTAGAGTTCACCATTGGTCAATAAGGAAGTAGTGTGCATGGTAGGGTTAGGTGAAAAGCAGAAAACACAGTAAGAGCTCCATAGGATAACACAGAAGAAAGCGCTTCGCTTTCAGAATGACTTTGAAGTTGAGATTGTGTTAGCCTCCACAGGAAAAGGTCATTGAATAACTTGCCACAGATTATACTGTCAGTACAGGACAAAGCCAAGGTCCACTAGCATGGTGGTTTGATGAGACATCTCTCCCATAGGCTCGTGAATGAAAGTTGGTCTCCAGTTGGTGGCGCTCTTGGGGAAATGACAGGAAGCTGCAGCTTTGCTGGAGGATGTACATCACGGGCTCTCAGGATTTATAGTCTTGCCTGGATCCCAGTTCACTCTGTTCCATATTCACCTTCAGTCTGACCTCTCAGCTGCCTGTTCCCACTGCCAATCTCTCTCCCGCAATAGACACTCCCCCTCTGGAATCATAAGCCCAAATGCACTCTTCTAAGAAGTTGCCTTGGTCATGATTTTTTGTCAGAGCAATAAAAAAGCAAGTAATAGAACTCACTTGCTTCATTTCCATACTACTCTATACCACATATCACTTCTCAAACACTGGGTGCTTGAGTCCTGTTTGTTTCCTGGGTTCATGTCATCTGTCACCTGCCTAATGAGTCAACCTTTAGCCTAGAAGAATGTCAGTGTTATCAATGCTCTCTCTTCAAGATAATTAGAACTTACAGAGAACTTTCTGGTTGGAACACCCAATGTCATGGCGTGTTTGTGTAACTCCCAAAATTATCTCGAGGACCACAATGCTGTTTGCTATTCTGCTTTCAGGGGTATGTCAGGATATCAGGGGCGACCAAAGCCAAACACGAACCCATAGCAGAGGCAGTGACCTGGGGTCGAAGATTATGTCCCAGGCTTTGTCTACCTCATGCTAGAGGGAATACTGGAAAATGAACACATCTAAGGCGTTGCATGTCACTGTGTTGCTGGGAGGCTCCACTAATATCTCCTTACCACTGACATATCATTTCTCATCCTGTTATCAGTTTGCCTATAGGAAAGTATTAAAAAGAACTCAGTGAATGATAATGGATGAGTTCTGGGGGTGGGAAATGTTCCCCAGGCTCTGGAAATTGATCACTTGGTACTCGGTTGGTAGCGCAGTACGGGGAGATTATAGGAGCTGTAGCCTTGCTCAAGGACACACACTACTGGACAGTAGGCTTTGAGAGTTCATACTCTTGCTCTACTTCCAACTTACTCTGAGTATTCTAAAGATATTCTTGATGGGAGAGAAGGAGGCTCAGATCAGATGCTTTTATTGAGCTCCTAAGATGCAGTTAAAAAATAGCCAAATGTGCGACATGCATTATTTTTTTTTAAAGAATGCAAACTCAGTATGTGCCACGTGCCGACACTGACAGGTGTCCATTAATCTGATGGTAATAAATTGATTTAATCCTCACAAAACGTGACAGAGCGTTTACTAGATATGTTCTTACCGCAAATGAGGACACAGATGTAGAAATATCATGGAGACAGCTGGTGGGAGCGACAAGCTTTCACCCAAGCTATCTAAGGCCAGAAGCCAGGCTCTTCACTTTAACATCCATCTGCACAGCAGAGTTCCTATGGTCAGTCCACACACAGGCAGTTGAGTTTGTCCTGCATACCACGTGTTCACATACTCAAAAGAGAAGTTCTGCAGTGGAGCAGTGTTTAATGTTTTGGACAACTGTAAAAAATAAGGTGACTTCTCAGTGTGGTTCTGAAATGCTACACCTATAGACAGCCGTCACAGAGAGACCCTGCCTACTCCATGTCCGACCCACGAAGACAGGACAAATAAGATGCTCCCCTTTCCACCACCTTCCGTAGGACTGAACTGTCAGAACTACTTGGAAAGTTACACAGCACAAATCACAGGAATCAGGAATTCAGGGGAGAGCTGCTGTCCCTGGAGTGGTCAGAAAAGCTTGATGCACAAAGCAAAACCTGCAACGTGGCCAGAAACTGGAAACCAACGGGGAAGAGGAGTCATCTGTCCTGCGGAGCTTCAGTAATGGGCTTACTGCTGTGAGGTGTCCTGGGAGGCCATCAGCCTCTAATACATCGTTCACTGTTGGTGGCGTCTCAAAATATCCGTGAAGACACATGGACAGATGAAGTCTTAACACCGGAAACTGAAACTCATGGTTACTCCGCATCTAGAACCTGGTGGAAATTTCCATTAACTATTGAATGAAAACACTTATAAAATTAATTTAGTAGTTAGTAAAAATGGACTGTGACAAAAAAATGTTAAGTTCATTATAGTCTGCATAAAATGGCCAGTGTGTTGAAGGTGTGGTCATGAAGGAGGTGGGTGGTGCTTTCAGAGGTTACTGGCCATGAGGGTGCCAACCTCAGCATGCTATTCCATTGAAGAGCTCTCAATTGAATGTCCCATTAGATGGGGACCATTAGGAAGAAGCATGGGATCATGCCTTTACAGGATATCTTGTCTCTCTGTGTGTCCTTGCCCACCTCCTTGGTTTCCTGGTTACTACAAGGGAAATAGCTTAGCATTGTCATGTATTTCCCATCAGGGTGTTTGTTAAGCCTTGCTTCAAACCCACAGAGTCAAAAGACCATGGAGCTAAGCCTCTGAAACTGTGAGTTTCAAGAAAGCTAACTAATACATTCTCTCTCTCTCTCTCTCTCTCTCTCTCTCTCTCTCTCTCTCTCTCTCTCTCACACACACACACACACACACACACACACACACACACACACACACATGCTCATATGGGCTTGCGTAGCTACACCACACATGCACATAGATTACATGACCATGCAGCACACAGATTACATAGGACGTAAGGCCCTGGGATGGCTAAGCATCTTGCCTGGCTACTGGACAGCGCATGTGCGGTCATGTAGCTGGGGGAGTGGCTAGGAATTCTAACAATTCCCCCTGCTAGTCCTCCCCAACTGCCACCATTGGACACACAGACATTACTGCAGCCTGTGATAACCTGCTAGCAAACCTGTAGCCACCTGTGGCTCTCTTGGCTCTCACGGCTGCCGGCGGCTGCTCCATTGCTGCCACTAGAGCCCATGAGCTCCAAGTTCTCGTTAAGGGACAGTGGAACCCAGAATCTGAGGAAGACTGCTTCCTGTTTCTTACATTCTTACCTCGGTCCTTGAACACAGAAGAGAATACTGGAGAGTAAAAATGAAGCCTGAAGTACTTGATCAAATACCAAATGCCAGGGTTTTTTAAAAAATGGCTAAAGTAGAATTAGCAGTTCCAAAGGATAAATTTATGGCATACGGAATTGACTTGGAATATTATTCAAAGAATAACTCACTGTATTCTCCCATTAGCTGTGGTAGAGGCTAAATTGATTTTTATTTTCAGTCAAGGATGGTGGAGGACAAAGCGTGATTTAGAGAGCAGCAATCATTTTCCTGTTACACTTTATTCCTCTCTGTCTAATTTTTACACTGGTATGTTCGGATGGACGATGATCTATTGAGAGAATTATCAGACTTTAGAGTGCTGTGTTTACAGATGTGGTCGTCCACTCTGAATTATTCTTCATAAAACGTGAAAAAAAAAATCCCAAGTTGGTTTTTTAAAAGAATTCATGATCTGAACGCACTTAAATGACAAAAATGGGCTCCCAACATTTACAAATGTTTTTGACATTCTAACACAAGTCAACCACATGAAGACTGAAATATTAGCATTCTGTTTGCTACTATGAAATGTTTCTAAAGTGACTATTTTTTAAAAATGTTCTAACTTAAATACTTTAAGTACATACGGCACTCAAGCTATTTCTTCCATTTAAAAGTTTGAAGTGCCGGGCGGCTATGGTGCATGCCTTTAATCCCAGCACTCGGGAGGCAAAGCCAGGCGGATCTCTGTGAGTTCGAGGCCAATCTGGTCTACAGAGTGAGATCCAGGACAGTTACCAAAACTACACAGAGAAACCCTGTCTCAAAAAACCAAAAGAAAGTTTGAAAGTATTTGGTAATTCTTTTTTTTTTTTTTTTAAGATTCATTTATTTATTGTGTATACAGTGTTCTATCTGCATGTATGCCTATATGCCAGAAGAGGGCACCAAATCTCATTATAGATGGTTGTGAACGACCATGTGGTGGCTGGGAATTGAACTCAGGACCTCTGGAAGTGCTCTTAACCTCTAAGCCATCTCTCCAGGCCCAAGTGCTTGGTAATTCCTAGATCAAGTCAGCAACTTTTACAAGTAACTCTGCTTAAGGAGAGCTGAGTAGTGACATTGCTCAGTTTCCCCTCTTCCACTACAGTCAGACTGAATATCTCCCCCAACCCTCTGGTCCCCCAGCATCCTGATCCAGGCTGGGACAGACGTCTGCTTTTTCACTGGGTGTTTAAAAGTCTTCCCTAATTCCAGCAGTTCAAGTGCTGAATACTCCAGAGCACCCTAGTTTCTTGTACGGAAGCAAGTATTTTTGAGGGCCCCCCCCATCTATATGTTGGATGACAGATCTTCCCTCTTTTTCTACTAAAGGTCACACTTGAGGGGTCTGTATCCTCTATTTCCTTTATCATTTCCACCTCTCGAATCCTCTTGTTTACCTAATTTACTTGCCAGATAAGAGGCTATCATGGAAGATACTCGCCGTAAGTCCTTCCCTCCTTGCAATTCCTCCATTATAGAAGTAAGTCCCCGCCTGGCCATCACCCCAGCCTCAGATACATTTCGGAAACAGCAGTGTCCAGGCAACCTCTGTAGCTGCTCTGTAGCTCTGGTAGGTGTCCACCCTTGTGCACTAATCTCAAAGGTTACGAAATTTCCTCTAAGGCTTTAACTGTTTCCAGGGTGTCTCCGTACTCACATGACTGACAGGCCCCACTCATCAACCAGTCAACTGGGCGCGCCACCCCATACCACACTGATGAAGACTGTCATCCTGGGGTTCCTCCCACACTCTTCATCTTCATGTTGTCTGAATCTCACCACCTAAAGCAAGAACCATGCAACCCAACTGCTGCCATAGCAAAAAACGCACATTAACACGCACTCTACTATGATTGTGTTAGAATTTCCGCCATGGGTGCCCTCCCATCAGGCTGCTCAGCTTCAGTAGCATGTCTTAATATGAGAGGCCTGAACTTCCTCTGTTTTACAAGCTGGGTCTAAGTTTATTTTTAACAAAAAAAAAAAAGTTTCGGTTTCTTAAACAAAGGTCTATTAACAACATCCCTTGTAGACAGAAAGTTTCTCCAGTCTCCCCTGGCCCCAAGGTCCCATAGTCATTTACAAAATAACCATTCAGAGGCTTAATATTAATTACCAATCACATGGCCTATGGCAGGCTTCTCACTAGCTAGCTCTTATAATTTAACCCATTTCTCTTTATCTATAAGTTACCACGTGGCTTGTGGCTTACCAGTACTTTTACATCTTGCTTCTCCTGGTGGCGGCTCGCAGTGTCTCCCCACCTCTCCTTTCTTCTTCCCGTATATCTGCCTGAATTTCCTGCCTGCCTCTAAGCTGCTTAGCCATAGGCCAAACAGCTTTATTTATCAACCAATCAGAGAAACCATATATTCACAGCCTACAGAAAGACATCCCACAGCAACCCCTGATAGCAGGGAGGCGGGAGAGAGCATGTACATGTTCAAGGCTTGAGTCAGCCCCACAGCATCTCAAAGCAATGACCATATAAGGACAGTTCCTGCAAACTTACCCAAGTATGTGGTGGGTAGCCGGTCCAGCTTTGACCTGGAAGTGCCACCCCCATTGAGGCTTTGGTAACTGTCACGCATACAAGGTGGAGCTGAGAGAGGACCCCTGAAAACCTGAGATCCAGATAGGCCAGCTCTCTTGGTTCCTGGACCCTGGATGCTGGTGGTAGACCGAGCAGAGTTCTCCAGAGAACACCGCCGGACTGTGCTTCACCTTTCCCAGACCCTGTTACCTATCCCTTCACTTGTAAGTTACCCCACAGAATAAACCTCCCTTTTAACTACGTGGAGTGGCCTTAATATTTAAACCAATACAAGTATGTCCAAAGATTAAAAAAACACGAAAACCTCAGCCTATCAAAAATGTACTAATATAGTTTTGTATGTATATACCAAATGTTTGAGGTGACCTGTTCCTGGAACTCCTCCAGCTATGTTTAAAGGAGCCTGCGCGCTCCTCTCAGGGTCACCATGTTGTACAAATGGTTGACCCAGCATGCTGATGCAGAATAAACAGTCTTTGTTTTTGCATACTATTTGAATTTGGGGTCTTCTTCAGCGTTTCTCGGAACCTTACAAATACCTACAGCCAGGACCACGCATTCACTCCTCCCCAACTCATCTTTGTTTCTGCCATGCCTCTGTTTGAGTACCAATTATGTTATGTGACAAGACTTTTCCTGGGAAGACACCATACATGCGTGCATGCACACACACACACACACACACACACACACACACACACACACACACACCTACTCACTACAGACAGGGAACTCATGGCAGAACCAAAGCATAGGTACCACCAAAGTCCAACTTGGAAAATCAGTGAGTTTTACTGGGGTTACCTATAAGAATATGGGTGAGGGGTTACTTACAGATGCAGAAATGACTCAAAGACAGCTGCATCACCAAAGACCACCCCAGCTCGGGTGACAGCTCACAAAAGCTGGGAGCATGCATGGAGCACATGGCAGAGTCAACAGGTTGTGTCCTTTCCAAGTAAGTCAGCTGGCCTAAACCTGTTCCAGGTAATTTAGATGATCTCTGCTTTTTTCCAGCGAGGTTTGTCTGAGAGTGACTCTCAGCAGCCTCTACTGTTTATTTACTCTTGAGAGGGAGGGTCCAGTGAATCTGGTCAGTTTCAGGAACTTCCTGAAGCTGCTTTGAGTTGTTTGATTCTGTGGTAAGGGGTTCCCCTGCAGAGTGGAGTATTTTAGTCTCAGGTTAGTCTGCTACACAGCACAGACTACTTCTCGCAGCACCAGCTGAGTCTCAGGAGGACTTGACACTCTTTGTTCCAACTGAGGTGTTTAATGTGACTGCTTACTAATCACCAGAGGTGGGATGAATAGAGAGAAGTTAGCAGGAAAAAAAAAGGTGATGCTCAGGAACATTATAACTATACACTTAATGTGTACCCCCACATACAAGTTCCTATGTTGGAATGTAACCCAAAATGTGATAGCTTCGGGAGGTGAGGTCCTTAGGGAAATAATTAAGCCTGAGGAATAAAAACATTAAAAATAGGATTGTTGCCCTTGTAATAGAAACAAGAAAAGAGCTTGCAGTTTCTCTCTGCTTAGCCCACTACATAGAGTTGCAAGGAAACAGATGTCTGCAAATGAGGAAGCAAGTCCTCACCAGCCACAAGACCTGGTGACACCTTTATCTTATACATCCAAACCTTTAGAAATGTGAGAACCGTGGTATGCTACAAAAAAGTCAAACACAGTTACTGATTTCTAACTTGTGGAAATCAGATGCCTGGCAAACCCCCAAGTTTCCTCAGAAGATCTGAGCATCAACTGCTATCACACACACACAAGTAGGTGGAATTCTCAAAAAAGAACTTAGGAAGAAATAACTCCGGGCCAGGCGTGGTGGCGCACACTTTAATCCCAGCACTCAGGAGGCAGAGGCAGGCAGATCTCTGTGAGTTGAAGCCAGCCAGCTCTACAAAGTGAGTTCCAGGACAGCCAGAGCTGTTACACAGAGAAACCTTCTCTCAAAAAACAAAAACAACAACAACAAAGACTGAAATCCTCTCTCTCTCTTCAGCTTTTCTCCCCACAAGGTGCGTACCTTCAACCTCTCCCTCTCCCTGTCCCTCTCTCTTCTCTCTTCCCTCTTCTCTCTCTCTCTCTCTTTCTCTCTGTCTCTTTCCTATCTTTTTTTTTCATCTCTCTATTATAATAAATTCTCCATGTGGGGTGGGGGGAAGACTGAAATAATCCCCATACAATTATATATCAATCCAATTAGGAAAATGTTCTCACCATTTATCAGAAATCCATTTATTTATCTTTTTGGCATTATGCTGGTTAGTTTTTTGTCAACTTGACACAAAGTAGGGTCATCTGGGAAGGGGGAACCTCTATTGAGAAAATGCCTCCATCAAATTGGCTTGTAGGCAAGTCTATAGTGGCATTTTCTTGATTAATGATTTATGTGGGAGGGCCCGAGTCACTATGGGCAAGGTCATAGCCCCAGGCAGGTCATCCTTGGTTGTTTAAGAAAGCAAATGAGCAAGTCATGGGTAGAAAGCCAGTAATCTGTGTTCCCCCATGACCTCTGCCTCATTTCCTCTTCCAGGTTCTGGCCTTGGATTACCTGGATAATGGACTGAAAAAGGTAAGATGGAATCCACCCTCTCCTTCCCTAGCTGTTTTGGCCATGGTGTTCATCACAGTGATAGAAAACACTAGAACAGGTATTAGGCTTCCTTCTCTCATCTGAAGTTGGAACTGAGATCACTCTGATGTCCTCGAGCTGTAAGTGGCGGGGGACCCTGTGCTGTGCTCCCACCTGGCAATGGACCAGAATATTAGCTGTTGGTACTTTCCAAATAAATCCGAGGTATGTGAGCTCTGAGTCAAGGGCGCTTCCAGCCCCACAAGCTCTTTAAATTGAATATCCTTGCTCTAATTTTCGCATCTCCACAAGAAATGGATGGGGGCAGGGGGGATATTTTCCTTTGGGTACCATTCAGAAGTTTACTCTAGAAATAGCTTCTGAGGTGCATATGAGATAACATTCACACTGTTTTCTTACAGTCAGGGCCCGTCTCGTGTGCAGTGAATTCCCTGTCACTAGGGATGTGTAGTTGAATCTAGATGTGCTATTTATCAGAGTCATCAAAGACAGGGTATCTGCTCTGGGTGGCAGGTTGCCTCTAAATTCTGAGAACCTCTAGGTGCCTTGTGATTTAAAAAAAAAATCTATTATTCAAAGATAAAACCTAGGGCTATTTTTCTATGACTGCCCAAAGAAAATCTAATAACTCTAAGGCCACAAAGACTCTTCTTCATAACTTACCTGCTGCCGCCGCTGCTGGCCTCCCCAGATTTCCATTAAGTTTGCAGAAAGTAGACCATTTAGCTCTGGGCTGCAACTTAATATGTGTGCAAAAGTGATATGAGAATCGTGCCATCGAGAAGGTTTGCTCCGAGGAACAAGGCACGCTTTATTAGTCCCTTATTAGTTAAGCAGGGAAACCATAAGCCTTCAAAATGAGCCGTCTCAGGGGTGACACAGAGATTATTTTGTTGGAGCAAATAGACAAGTACTGGGGACAATGAACGTCTCTGTTTCACCTGGAAAGAAGGTTGGGGTTGCTATCTCTCTCCGATAGATAGTTTCAGCCGTATAGAAAGATCCTGTTTTCGAGGAAAAGGTTTCGAAGCAAGTTGGCTTCAGTAGTTTCTCAAACTCCACGTCTTTCCCACCAAAGATTCTAGTCCGATCCCATGATATTCACAGAGGAACACCGTACACACAGGCATGCCCCACTTCCTATGAGGGTCTTTTCTGCTACATACTGTTACGCATAAGAGTACCTTTTGCCTCTTCCGTGTTGGTGCAGAAAGCTTCAAAACTACAAGCTGGGACAAATGTGTGTGCACAAACTCACAAGAGGCTGCTGGCCGTTTAGCAGTCCGGGGTGTACAGTAAGCGGCTGGGGCTATAAAGAAATGATATCACAAGGCAGGGATGGTGCCAGGCCATAGAGGTGAGATGAGCCTAGGGGTATTTCAGAGTCAAAAAGGATCAGATAAAGGGAAGTGTTGGAGACACAGATCTGACAACCACATCCACAGAAATAGACTCAGATGCTCCATGGGCCTCTGTTGCCAAGAGAGAAAATTTGATTTCAGATATTAGTTTGGGTCTCATTTATACATAAGCAGTAGATTAGGGTAAGAGAAGTGAAAATCACCCAAGAGAACGGTAGGTGTGAGGTCTGGGGCAACCAGAAACCTATGAACAAGATCAGGAAACAGCAGGGGCATAAAAACAAGAGGATCCAGGGCAGTCAGGAAAGCAGGGGAACTGGAGAGCCGAAAAAGGCCACCCTCCTCTACCGGAGTACCACTTGCTCTCTGTGAGGCCCCGAAGTAAATGCTAGAGTCACGACAACCCTGAAGCAGGGGCGAGCCCTTCTTGGATACCAGTCACATTCTTGAAACAAGGAACAGGATGTGACCCATAGTCCAAAGATGTGGGTATCAGGCGTGGCCCTGTGCCAAAGGACTGGGTTCTGAGCCCCGCACCCCACTGTGTAACCTTGAGAACGTCACTCTATCCTTCCATCTTTTATCTTAACACCCGGAAATGGAAGGCATTGGGTGACATGCTTTCTGCCCTCAACTTAAACCAGCCTCATCTCTCTAAGAGATGAAGGGAAGTCAACCACGGCTCCCCAGCCCAGCAGAGCAGACACCACTGGCCCCCGGCCTGTGGCCAATAAATTGTTGCTTTTTACTAGAGCATTTTCTTTCTCCTACTCATCCAGCCATAGGTACAGATCAAAGTTACGTCTGGATTCAGTACTACGTGGCCATGTTCTGTTCTCCTAATGAGCGGTGCCACTGGAGACTCTGAAAGCCAGCTTAGAACTCCTTTTAGAATCTTGAAGGGATGTCTGGGCTATCTCCAAGCTCTTCACAGAAATGCACAGGCCACAAGAGGAGCATCTTAGCACATGGGAGTTGTGGATATCCCAAGGGATGTACCACAAGATACATGCATATGAAGTCCCACCCATATATAGCTACACTAAGGTCCCTGATGTGCACAGTCCAAACCTACCCTATATTTTAAAATAATCTTGGCCAGATAGAGGAGGAAAAAAAAATAACTGTGTGGGAAAAAGTTTTTTACCAAAACCAAAAATGTTTCATAAATGACTGCCACTAGCTCAAGTAGCAATGCTATGTTTGCATAAAAATCAGTAAAAGAAACTAGCTAGCTTTCATAGTACTAAAAGGTGCTGTGCACACTACCAGAGGAGAAAAGCACGTCAATCATACAGAACTGGGAACCCGGTAAGCTATGGTAATGACTGGTCTAGCAAGACTGCTGATGCGATAATGAGCATTATGAGAGTACCCAACCACTTTCTGGTTGGATTTAAGGCCCAGCCACAAGATAAAACCCATGCCTAGCACTATTATTGGGCTGAGAACCTACGGCTAGATAGACTAGAGGCCCTAGTGAAGAACCTACCACTATTATTTTGCTAAATGGACATAATAGCAAACCAATGTTTAACGAATCATCATACCCATAGGTTAAGGAACCCCTCAACTCTCACCAGAGAAGTTTCTGTCTGCATTAAATGATAATCAATACAGAGACCTACAAAGGCAAGAGGCAAAGAATAAGAAGCTGAAGAATGTTCAGCCCTAAAGGGAACATTGTATATCATACCCCTTCCTCCAAAAGCTCAGGTATTGTGGAAGACAGTAAGAGCCTGAGATGGTAAATGACTAGAAAGAAACAGTGTCTTTTGAACACAAGAGGGCAGCTGCATCTATGAATTCATAGTAGTTGTAGTAGCAAGTACTATGGGCTAGACCTGTCAAGCCTAAGCCAGACCAAATCCCAGCAGACAGAGAAGAGTGGGGTATCACATCCTGGCACAGCGTGGGTCCCAGAACCCTGACAAAGGGGTGGCAAAGGAATGAAGAAATGACAGACACATGTCCAGAAAAGCTAGGATCCGACTGTCTGGGTTCTCAGGTGGAGAGGTCACAGCACCCCGGAAGCCCGCGTGTTTCATATATACAGTTGAACAGGAAGATGAGGTAACTGGATACAGCTGAGCAATGGAGTAGGTTTAGCTAATCTCCGTAGGAGACATCTTCATGCCATAAACTTCCAGTGGAAAAAATCTACCGTGGCCATTCTCTGCACACTCTGTCAGAGGTCACACTCAGACTAGAGGAAGTCTAATCTCATCCGGGAAAGGTCTTGCCACTCCCACGGGACTGAGGTATTGGTCTTTGACATGTCTATGCCCTTGTCAAAAAAAAAAAAAATACACATTTACTCAGCTTTTCACTCACTCCCTACAGTTGGGCATGGAGCCCCACCCCTAGCAGAGTCGCTAGTAACAATTGTGAGCTGCTGAGAAAGATAGGGTCAGTTTTCTCTAAGAGTGTAGCCCCTGATAAGTTAACCATGCTCCACCGGGAAGCCACACATTCAAGAATATTTAGGTAGCACAAATTGGCCTCGATTGGGGAAACACACACACACACACACACACACACACACACACACACACACACACACATACACAATGGGTGGGACAAGAAAGGGGTGGATCCAGGAAGGGTTGGAGGAAGGAGGGTGAATATGATCAAAATTCATTATACAAAATGTTCAAAGAACCAATGTTAAGAAACAATGTACAGGATAACAAATGTGACTTGGACCTAACAATATTGGGGAGTTGCATGCTTCTGCTATCACATCTACATATGTCCTGACTGCCAGTAAGTGGCAGACTGCTTGAGCATATCAAGCATGTAAACATCAGTATCACAGGACTATAAGCGTTTAAGCCAAGACAAGCCAATTATTCATTCTGTTGAGGTAGGCTATTTGTAGTCTAAATGCTCACTAGCAGGAATCACTCTCCCTGACCACTCATTAGTCTCCATCTAGTGTTCTAGAAACTTCCATTTCCCAGCAACTGCTGAATGGCCTAGAGGCTTCCATCCTTTTTTTTTTTTTCCTTTCCCTTCAATACTGAACATTAATCCCAAGGTCTTGTATATGCTGGGCATCAGCTCTGTAAGGACACTCCCCAGAATTCATCTGAGAGGAGGTAAAGGCAGTAACTATGATGACTACACATTGCACGCAACTGTCAAAATGAAAAACAAAAACCATCCAGAGCCCCAAGTATTTGAGACTCACTTGCCTGGGACTTCCTGAAAATGGTTCTTCCCATCTACCTGGAGATTTTAAAAGCGGAGGTCAATTGTAGATCTGTGATGGAGAGCAGTGTTGGCCCTATTCCTGCTGCTTTCGGAGAGCACAGTGGCTCTTTTTTCCAGGACAAGCATCCTTCTAACATAAAACATTTTACATCTTGAAGGATCCTCTCCAGGAGTGAAGAGTCGTGGCTTTGCTCTGTGAGTGGAGAAATCAGAAGGAAAGTATAAACCCATGTACAGCACCACGACACCAATCCAAAGGTAGCTAAAAGCAACATTCTTCTAAACGTCAAAGGTACGTGGCTTTCAGAATTCATCTTCCTGGGACAATCTCACTGACAACTCTGCCCACTGCTGTTCCTGCCTGACATTTCTGGTTCACAATAAGGAGCCATCTATTACTATGTATCTCT
This sequence comes from Peromyscus aztecus, assembly GCA_902168405.1. Taxonomy (NCBI): domain Eukaryota; kingdom Metazoa; phylum Chordata; class Mammalia; order Rodentia; family Cricetidae; genus Peromyscus; species Peromyscus aztecus. Next base: position 43,971 of record CABHPQ010169639.1, read on the forward strand.
GAGTGATGTGACTTTAATCGACTGTGGGTCATAATTTTTTACCTTGTATATGGAGTAACTGATGTGCCTTGTATTAAAATAATTCTAGCTGAATTATGTGAGTGACTGCTTCTAAGAGTCCAGATAATCAAGGCAAGGGTGACTATAGCGCTAACAGTCACATGATCCAGAAATCACAAAATAAGAAGCCAGTGTAACTGCACTGCTTTAATAGCAGGTGGTGGGACACATGTGACTGCTTTGGGAAGGCAAATAGGCAAAACAGCACACTGCAGAGTATGCCAAAAAGCATTTGGGACTAAGCACATTAGGCCAGTGGGTGTGAAACTGTGAACAGATGTTGAATCACAGAAGTCCTGGATGAAGCAAGCGCTGCTAAACCAATAAAAATATTTTTGTGTCCCCAAATGGTGCCTGTGCTCAGCTGACAGTTGTTACTGCTGAAATCACTTGTACATACAGATTCAAGCACATGCCTGAATCCTTCCCTTGACTGCTCTAGAGAACCGAGCAAGAGTAAAGCTACGTGTCTCCATCCAGAAGACACAACAAAGATGTCCAATGGGACACAAAAGATACAAATACCGGCCAGATCTATATTGGTAGGTTACACCATTGCTCCTGTCAGCTCTGAGCTGACATGGTGCCTTCTCCAAGATATCAATGAAGTCTTGAACAATGACAAAACTCCTCCTCCCTCTCACACTGATTTTGTGAATGGAGTTCCCAATCATCCTGATCGTAAGTCTCCTCTAAACAGAACTAGATCTTGTTCATCTATTTGCCTACACAGAAAATTGAACGAATGTAAATCCTGGCAAATTCCAGTAAGCCTAGAAAATGAAAACCAACCACCTGTTACATGTTTGCCAGAGCTGCCATAGAACACCACTGAATGAGATGGAGTTTGGTTACAGGTAAGCTTTCGTAATGCACGTTGATCCAGTTTCAGCGTCTCTAAAATGTCGAGAAGCACATAATGAGTTTTCAGTGTCACAAACACAGAAGAAGAATGTTCTTTTCCTCCAAGATGCCTCTCCTTGTTTCTGGCTGTGGAAAAAAAAAATAAAACAAAAGCTTGGCCTACCATACACCATAGGTTTTAAATGAAAGAAGAGAAGAAAGCCCTTTGTGTTTAGAAATTCAAGAGGACACAAAAAAATAAAAAAATCTCAGAATAGTTTATCAAAAGGAAGGGGGGCTCATACCATAACAACCAAATAAGAGAAGTTAATAAATACTGCTTACTAATAACTCTCTGTATTAATGGTTTCAATATCTCAAAGGAAAGACACAGACTAACAGACTGGAGTAGAAAACAGGATCCTGTTGTGTTCCAGAAAGACACCTCACTATCAAGGAAAGGTATCACCTTAGAGGAAAAGGATGGAAAAAGGTGTTCTAAGCAAATGGACCCAAGAAGCAAGCAGGTAGCTGTTTTAGTATCTGACTAAATGGACTTCAAAATTCATCAGAAGAGATGGGGAAGGACATTGCATATCCATTACAGGAAAAACCCACCAAGTTCTAAACACTTATGCACCAAAGACTAGGGTACTCAATTTAAATAAAATACTACTACAGCTAAAATTACATATCGATGATGATACTGGGTGACTTCAATATCCCGCTCTCATCCAGCAGGGTCATCCAGACAAAAACTAAACAGAGAAATGCCAGAGTTAAATGACATCACAAATCAAATGAGCTTAAGAGACATAAAACATACCATCCAAACACTAAAGAACAAAACTCCTTCTCATAAGCCCATGGAACTTTCTCCAAAGGTGACCACATATTAAGGCACAAAACAAGTCTCAAAAGAAATAGGGCAATTGAAATAACACCCTGCATTCTGTCTGACCACTATAGATTAGAGCTGGATATCAACAACAACAGAAACAGGAAGAAGTGCACAAACTCATGGAAGCTGAAAACCAGACTACTGAGTGAAACTTGAATCAAGACAGAAATCAAGCTGGGTGGTGGTGGCACACCCCTTTAATCCCAGCACTCAGGGAAGCAGAGACAGGCAGATCTCTGTGAGTTCAAGGACAGCCTGGTTTACAGAGTAAGTTCCAGGTCAGCCAGAGCTACACAGAGAAACCTTGTCTCAAAAAAACCAAAACAAACAAACAAAAAAAGACAGAAATCAATGAAATTGAAAAGATTTTTAGAATTGAATGAAAATATAAACACAATATATTCAAACCCATGGGACACAATGAACACAGTTCTAAGAGGCAAGTTCATCGCATTAATGGCCTATTTTTTAAAAAAATGACTGGAGAGATCTTAAATTCATAACTTGATGACATACTTGAAAGCTCTAGAAAAACAAGAAGAAACATTACCCCAAAAGAGTAGATGGGAAGAAACAGTCAAACTCAAGGCTGAAATCAATGAACTAGAAACAATCAAGCCAAAACCAATAGGAAGAATCAATAAGAGTAAGAGTTGTTTCTTTGAGAAAATCAACCAGATTGACAAACTCTTAGCCTAATTAACCAAAAGATGGAGAGAGAAGATTCAAATCAATAAAGTTAGAGATGAAAAGAGAGACATTACAACACACACTATGGAAATTCAGAGGATCACAAGGATATTCTTTAGAAGTCTGTATTCTACTGTCTTAGTTAGGGTTTCTATTGCTGCGATGAAATACCATAACCAAAGGCAAGCTGGGGAGGAAAGGGTTTATTTGGCTTGCACTTGAACATTGCTGTTCATTACTGAAAGAAGTCAGGACAGGCACTCAACAAGGCAAGATCCTGGAGGTAGGAGCTGATACAGAGGCCATGGAGGGGTGCTGCTTACTGGCTCACTCCCCATGGCTTGCTCAGCCCACCTTCTTATAGAACCCAGGACCAGCAGCCCAGGGATGGCACCACCCACCACGGGCTGGGCCCTCCCCTATTGGTCACTAAATGAGAAGATGCCTTACAACTGGATCTCAAAGAGGCATTTTCTCAGCTGAGGCTCCTTCCTCTGATGACTCTAGCTTGTGTCAAGTTGACACATAAAACCACCCAGTAGATCTACTAAAATATCTACTGGAAAAACCAAAAAGAAATGGATATGTTTCTTGATAACTACTACCTACCAGAGTTAAATCAAGATGAAATAAACAATTTAAGTAGACTCATAGCTCCTAGTGAAACAGAAGAAGTAGTTCAAAATCTCCCAACCAAATAAGTGCAGAGCTAGACGGACTCAGTACAGAAGCATGGCAGACCTTCAAAAAGAAATAATTCAAATACTTCTCAAATTATCCCATAAAACAAAAACTGGAGGGGTATTTTCTTATTCTTTTTGTGAAGCCACTGTTACCCCGATATGAAAACTTCACAAAGACTAAACAAGTTAAAAAAAAGAAAATTATAGACCAATATCCCTTTTGAATATAGTTGCCAACATTCTCAATAAAATACTTGCAAACCAAATTCAAGAACACTTCAGAAAATTATCTACCATGATAAAGCTGGCTTCATCCCAGAGATGCAGGGATGCTTCAACATACATAGATCAAGAAACATGATCCACCATGTAAACAGGCTGAAAGACAAAAACCACATGATTATCTCTTTACATGCAGAGAAAGCCTTTGAGAAAATCCAACATCCTTTTATGAGAAAATTCCTGGAGGGAAGAGGCATACAAGGGGCATACCTCAATATAATAAAGGCAGTTCACAGCAAGCCCAGAGTCAACATAATTCAAAAAAGAGAGAAATTCAAAGCAGTTCCACTAAAATCAGGAAAATGACAAAGATGTCCCTTCTCTCCATACCTATTCAATATAGTACTTGAATTCTTAGCTAGAGCAATAGGACAACTGAAGGAGATCAAGGGAATAAATTAGGAAAGGATGAAGTAAACATATCTTTATTTGCAGATAATATGATTTTATACATAAAAGATCCTAAAGACTCCACCAGGGAACTTCTACAGATTATAAACACTGTTGTCAAAGTAGCAGAATACAAAATTAACACACAAAAACCAGTAGCCTTCCTATATAAAAATGATAGTCTAGGGGCTGGAGAGATAGCTCAGGGTTTAAGAGCACTGGCTGTTCTTCCAGAAGTCCTGAGTTCAATTCCTAGCACCCACATGGTGGCTCACAACCTGCAGGCATTCCTGCATGCAGAACACTGTACATATGATTGATAAATCTAAAAAAAAAATAAGATAGTCTGGGAAATCAGGAAAGACCCATATTTTTTACAGTAGCCACAAAAAATTAAATAGACAAATAGACAGAGAGACAGACAGATGTATAGGAAGGGAGGATAGATTGATGATGATGATGATGATGATTATGGTGATGATGATGAAGAGAGAGAGATGATGATGATGATGATAGATAGATAGATAGATAGATAGATAGATAGATAGATAATTGATCTTGATCTTCTTTTGAGAATGTTATTCCTTAAGTGACAACAGGAACATACATCCTTCCCATCAGTGTCCAAGGGACACATACCACTTGACCTGAACTTAGTAGCATTTACATGCTCATTAAAATATAAGGGCTGTTTATTGATTTTGAAGGGTCCAAATCAAGTTTGATTATTGCAGCAAGCAAGAAAATAAATGTTGACAGCAACTGAAGCAGATGGAGGTGGGAAGTGGAAACGACATTCATCATCACCATCGCAGCTTAGGACAGGGTGTGTGAAGTTGTCAAGGACTCACAGAGCATATTATTCAAAGTTATCATATTAGCCAGTAAAGAAAATAAAAAATAACAGCAAAACTATACAAGGAACCTGACTGGAGTGTAATCCCCACACAGATGCCATTTGCTAGTTTGACAATCTCCCATAAACATGGCACAGGCCAATCTGATCCAGGCTTTCCTCAAGTCTTTCCTCTCAGACGACTCTAGGCTGTACCAAGTCAACAATTATAGCTAACCAGGACACATTTTTTTTTCTTCTAGGTATGGGGTGAGTCAACATCATGACAGTGGGAACGTATACCAGGCTACTTAGTCATGGCAGACTGAAAAGAGACAGGATGGGGAAAGGGTAAGTACCAAAGCACATAAGCCCAGTACAACCTTCATTCTCAAGCCCCCAGTGACCTACTTCCTCCAAATCAAATTTTCGTCACCTTCCAAAATAGCACCACCAGCTTGGATTAAGTATTGACATATGAACCTGCCAGGGACATTTCATATACAAACCAACAATAACATCCTGTAAAGAGATTCATTACCCACCACAGTGGTATTAAATTACTTTTTACCAAAAAGCTCTAAATAATCAATAGCCACTTAAAGAAACATTATCTAGACTTATGCTAAGTCCCTGAAAAATGGAGCAAGCAATGACTTTCACCCAAAGGAGTCTGAGAATATAGGAACGCAACTAAAATAGTTGACATTTAGGTAGAACTTGAAGGCGTGGGGCTGGACTTCTAGCGCAAAGGAAGTGTCATGCACTGTGGAGGTCTGGCAGAGGATGTGCCCAGAATGATGAGGCTGTCTTGCAGATTAAGTTGCTAAGGTAACAGCTGCTGGCGGTCCTCTCTGACTAGACCAAGTGTCAGAATGCAAGCTCTCCTTCCTGTGGAAATCCCCATGAAGGCACAAAGGTGAAATACCTGTGACTACATTACTAGATGCAGATTTATTTCTACAAAAAAAAAGTTTCTTAGGGCCTCCCAGTGTGTGTAGAAGTCCGCAGTTTTCTGAATAAATAACGAAGTAAGCCAAGGAAATGTCTTTGCAGTGACATGTTTTATTCTTCACAGTTCAGTCACCAAAGCTTCAGCTGATGTTCCCTCATTCCAAAAGCCATTCACAGACTCAGGTGAGCATAGGGCAAGCAGTTTGGTGGAGCTAGCATTGGCTTTAAGGCATGAATATTTACAAAGCTCTCTTAGACTGCCTGACTTGCCACATCCCAGCTGTCAGGTAACAAAGATGGGACAGTTCGGACAGATACAACAACCTCAAGATGTACTGAATGACTCTGTTACTAGAGGTGGAAACAGGGTGTCTCAGATGCAGGCCAAACTGGGGCCTCCACTCAGTGCCCCTATGCTCTCGACACAGAAAGATGTCAGAGATATGAGATAGTTGAAGGGGAATGGAGGTTTTATCACAAAGCACACATATACAACCCAAGTGATAAGTATGGACTGACTTACTTGGAGAAAGGCACACCATTGGGGTTTTAGATAATTCAGTATAAAGGCATATTTTAATGGAGGGGAGGATTATCCATAAAATGGGGTGAGTTGGAGAGAGACAGAGAAATTGATAGCTGGATTGAGATTTTTCCAGTATAAGGTTCACCCCTTTTTCTGTCCTTACGTGAGGTTTTCACATGAGTCACAGTGTCAGACACATGATGGACTTGGGCCATTTTGCAAGGCAATTGATAAGTTGATGACATTAAAATGAATCCCAGGAGAGTTAATGGTCATCTCTGTAGGCCACACTGATCCCAGATGGTGGAGGATGGTCTGGAGTTGTCACTGGTAAAGGAGTTCCATGATGGCCTGCTGTGTGAGTCAGGCCTCCTGACAGCATGAAGCTCACCTCACCTTTCTGTGTTGCCCCAGGCTAGCTCAGCTCAGGCATTGCTGGTAATGTCTAATGCCAAGTTCTCTGTTTGGCTTCCTAGCCAGGAAGATTTGCACGGTCTACATTACATATAAAGATTTGAGCTAAATAAACCTATGTAGCCTGTTGGTTTTCTTGCACACATTTAATGAGAGCAGATACCCTGCTTTCGTCACCTCCAATCAGAGAAACGCCCAGGCTGCACAGAACATCGTAATGTGTTCTCATATGTTAGGTATGGTCTAGCACGTTCTAGTCCTGACAGTTATTTTTGAAGTTTCGTTATCTCACACAGACTTGACTTGACCACCTCTCCTCTTCTTTAAGACCTCATCAAATTCTCTGTTCTCCTAGCATTCCTGGAACCCTGTCTGTAAAGCCTGGCTTTGGCTTTAAATACTCATCCACATTAAGAGATAATAGCAGCCAGTCAGTGGTGGTGCACACCTTTAATCCCAACACTCAAGAGGCAGATCTCTGTGAGTTTAAGGCCAGCCTGGTCAACCAGCTCCCAAATCATGACCCAGAGATTTACTGTTAATTATGAATGTTCAGCCTTATCTTATGCTTGTCTCACTAGCTCTTTTTATTGGTTTTTTGTTTTTGTTTTTTTTTTTTTTTTGAAAGATTTGTTTATTAGGTATAGTGTTCTGCCTGCAGGCCAGAAGAGGGCACCAGATCTCATTATAGATGGGGGTGAACCACCATGTGGTTGCTGGGGAGACCTCTGGAAGATCAGCCTGCCGTGCTGCCAGCAATCAGTGCTCTTAACCTCTGAGCCATCTCTCCAGGCCCCCACCCCCACTAGCTCTTATAACTTAATTTAACCTGTTTCTCATCATCTCCATTTTGCCTCGGAGCTTTTTACCTTTCTTTCATTCAATGTCCTACTTTTTTGTTTCCTCCGTGTCTAGCTGGCTGTCCCCTGCCTGGCTGACTGGCCCCAGCTGACTGGCCTTTTCTCTCTGCCTGCCAGCCCTGCCTATCCCTCCTCTGTCTAGCTATTGGTCACTAACCTTTTTATTAGACCAATGAGGTGCCTTGGACAGGCAAAGTTAAAAAAAAAAAAAAAGCAACATATCTTTACCTAGTTAAACAAATGTAGCACCAACAAATGCAACACACCTTTACATAGTTAAACAAATATTCTATTCCACAACAACCCTGTCTCGGAAAAACTAAGAGAGAGAAGGAAAGAGGGAATAGCATAATATTTATTAAAAACAGAAAGGTGAATTTATTTATGGTTTCTTGCCAGTCTCTCCCTGTCTTGTCTCTAGCAGTGTTACAGCTTTTGGAAAGATGGAGCAAAAGCTGGGAAATGTGCATGTGGAGATTGAGCTGTGGGCCCCTGTTACCAGAACTAGCAGTTCAGTCCTGCTGTTGGGCCAGTGGCCTGCACCTAGGGAAGTTGACCATTGCTCCGGTTTCCTGTTTCCCATAGGAAACCGGAGATGAACATGAATTTGCAAGAAGAGATTTCCATTCTAGAGTCTGCTGCACTAGCTTCCTTGAGTTTCAACCACCGCCATCCAAATGATCGTTTCCCTATTTCCTCCTGTCAAGATTCTAGAACACCTCTTTGTGGCTTCGAGTCTAGTCACCATGCTGAAGCCAACAGACTTGACACAAACTTCAGGGGACTTAGATCATGTACAGGACAGCATCATAAATATATTCAAATTATAAACTTGAACAGCCCTGGAGGGCCCTGCCTACCCCACCATTTCAAGATGGTTTAAACTCAGCGTTAAAAATGTGAACTCGAAACTGAATTTATAGCTTGCTCTAAGCATTGATCTTTATTTTTTTTTTCCCCGTTATAGTCCATGTTTGTTTCTCCTGCCCTCTCCTTCCTTCCAACTTCCAATCATCTTCTCTCCAGAGTAATTAACCCGATACTTGATTTGTGACACTTCTTGAGAAGTTTCACATGAGGCCGATGAGAGAATCAGCAGCCCACCCAAGCAGTGTGAAAATAACTGGAAACTGGAAGCAGCTGAACAATCAGCAGCCATGGAAAGAAATGTTGTTTAAACTGAAGGAGAATTTCCAGACAATATGGCTGCCATTGACAGCAGCCAACTAGGGAAGTTCCTGTTTGGAACAAACTGAGCCTCAGCTGTGGGAAGTATGAACTCAGCTGTCCATTAGCACTGAAGACCAACTCCTAGACAAATACTTAGGCTCCATCCCAAAAAAAAATGCACACTTAGGGAATCACATCATATAGAGAATCCTTCAAGATCAGAGCTGTGGTGGCATGGGACATGGCTGGCTGGTAAGCCAGATGTATCTCTCATTTCTTTTTACTTTGTTTCTAGATCAATCATTCATAAGGCTTCTTTACTTGGCAATACTAGCAGTGGATGTTTTATACTTAGGGGCCACTAGGAATAAAACAACATGAGATTAAATCAAACACAGAGAAAAAGATGTAATCAAGAGACTTGGTATACATTAGAGTCCAACATGTTGTTTCATAGTTTAATGATGTTTTTCTTTTTTTATTTAATTGATATGTGTGTGCATGCATGTGTTTGTGTATGTGTGTGTGCATGGGTGTGTGTGTCCATGCATGCGTGTGTGTGTGTGTGTGTGTGTGTGTGTGTGTGTGTGTTTGTGTGTGTTCGTGTTCGTGTGTGTGTGTGTGTGTGTGTGTGTGTGTGTGTGTGTGTAGTTGCAGGCAGTCGTGAGTTTCCCAACATGGGAACCAAACCCAGGTCCTCTGGAAAAGCAACAAGCACACTTAACCACTGAGCCATCTCTCTGGCCTGACAGTTTCTTTCTTCATTAGTAGCAGGAACATACTCTAATGATCAAAGTAGCATCATAAACACATAAGCTAGGGACATATTCATGTACTGGTATGTAATTATATACTGTGCATAACTCTGTGTGCTGTACTATCACATAGATAGCTAGCCACGTATGTTTGTCTATGCCAGGCTCGCCACAAGCCAGGGAGTGGTGTACTGCTTTATGATTCCATGACAGGCACAGTGTCACAAGACAGTAGGAATTGCTCAGCTCCTCGTAAAGGATCACACTGTACATGCAGACATGACTGTAGGACTCTTTGCTTCCCACTAAAGCACTGCCGCACCCCACTTTTGTCCCTTTAGTGTGAGACCAGGCTGTCTTCTGCTCTAAGTTACTCTATATTGGTGCCTTGCCCTGGCCAGCTTCCTTTTACAACCAGCATTTGGCTTCATTTTGAGTGACTCTGTACCTCATTGTGCCTGTATATACCATTTATCCAGCACCCACCATGAGAGCGGACTGACAGATAACAGGGAGAGGGAGGGGAGGGAAGGGATGAGGTGGGAGGAGGGAGAGAGCGCAAGAGGAGACAGCTGGAATTGGGGGACACTTGGGGGGGCAGCATGGAAACCTAGTATAATGGAAACTTCCTGGAATCTCTGAGAGTGACCCTAGTGAGAACTCCTAGTAATGAAGGCTACAGAGTCTGAACTGGTGGTCTTTTGTAGCCAGGCAAGACTTCCAGTGGTGGGATTGGGTTATATTTGGTTGAGTTGTTGGCCAAGGAGGTCCTGCAGAGATCCCCAAACAACCCAGGTTGATGATAGGACAGAAGGTTGCCCTCTGAAAACTTACCGTGGTGCCCCATTGCCAAGGACAACTTCCACTCAGCTCAATGAACAGAGCAAAGTCAAGCTGGTGTGGCCTTGGAGCCTTCACCCCTATGTTCTGGTCTCTTTGGTGTGAGAAGGAACTCTGCAGGCTATAGAAAGAGAAAACTGGACACCAGCTCAACCACAAAACCCTCCATCTACAATGTGTCCTGCCTGAAAGATGTGCTGGAGCAATGGTGGAGCAGAACATGTAGGCATGGCCAACCAGTGTCTGATTCAACTTAAGGCCCACTCCACAAGAGGGAACCCCTGCCCAACACTGCTTGAAAAGCCAGAAAAACAGACTGGATAGCCCAAAGACTAGGGTAGAAACAAACACAACTGGTCTTTAAAAAAAAGATCAATGAAATAATTCCTAATGATATTCTGCTATACTTAGACCAGTGACTTGTCCTGTTGGCACCAGAGAGGCTTCCTCCAGCAGCAGATGGGAGGAGGTGCAGAGACCCACAGCCAGACATTATGTGGAGAGTCTAAACTGGAGGTCTTCATCCCTCCCCTTGAAGATGGGGGAATCCCACAGAAGAAGGTGAGGAAAGACTTTAGATGTCAGAGGGAATGGAGGACACTGAATCAACTAGGCAGGGCTCACACAGGCTCACACAGGCTCACAGAGACTGAAACAGCAAGCACAGGAACTGCATGGCTCTGCACCAGGTCCTCTGAGTATATCTTCTGGATGTTAGTTTGGTGTTTTGTGGGACTCCTAACAGCGGGAGCAGGCATGTCTCTGACTCTTTTGCCTGCTCTTGGGACTCTTTTCCTCCTATTGGGTTGCCTTGTCCAGTCTCAATATGAAGGCTTTCACCTCTTCCCCTCTCCCCACATGGCCCAGATCAGACTGAACATGTCCACTCTCGATATCCCCGCCTCTGACTATGCTCTCTCAAATATCTACAATAAACTTTCTCTACCACCATACCTAGGAGCAGTTGTTGGCATTCTGACCTGACCCTGAGGACCTGAGCATCCTGAGGTCATCTTATGTAAATCTCCCTTTAAGAGGAAAAAGCCCTCCCCACTTCTTCCTCTCTCTGCTGGCCATGAGGTAGTGCGTACCTCCACATTCCCTCTTTCCCTCTCTTTCTGTCTCTCTCTCCTTCTCTCTATTCCCTCTCCCCTCCCCCTTTAATAATAAAACGTCCCACGTGGATGCCGTGTCTGCATGGTGTGAGTAACTTTCCAGCAGGCTGGGAAGCGCCCACGGCATCTACCTGGCATCCGTGGGGCACCTAGGCTCCAGCTGCCAAGGCCTCTTGTGCGCCGTCTCACAACAGCAGTCACGTCCTTTCCTTTCCTTTTTATTCCTTTTTTTCATTCACATCCCTCTCTGATCACATAGTCACATATTAACTGAGAGTGTTTCTTCAGGGTATGACTGTAAGGAATAGGTTGTTACAGTCCATGTTCAATATGGGTGTGCTTAGAGTTCATCAGAGTTACAAGAGGTGCTAGGCCCCTCTCTCATCCAGCTGGTGGTCGGTGATAGTTTTTCTGTACCTGGATAGTAGGTTTCTCCACCAACGACGCAGTAAGCCAGATCAGCCGAATTAAAAAGTAAAAGACCAGGTATATCTGAGCAAGGCACTCTCGGGTGAGTCCTCCAGCCCCCAGAGAGCAAGGTGGGGGAAGGGGGCTGGAGAGAAATCACATGGCCCTCTCTGAAGGAGGGGGGTTAAATACCCTGTAGGCGTGGGCGGGGCAATGACGTCTTCCACAAACTGGGTTTGTGCCTCATCATGGTATGCAGGATCTTGAGCAGCTAGCAGCCTCGGGGGAGGAGCCTCCATCATTGCAAAGAATACAAAACTGAACTTTTTTGGTGGTTTTCTGAGAGGACAGGGTTTGGAGAGAGAAAACTGGGGCCCCCAAGCTGGAAATTCCAGCCAAACAGCCGGTTTCTGATTATCTCAGAACACGGAGAGATTAGAGAGTTACAGGTGGTCTGCTTCATGTCCAAGCTCAGGATCAGAAACTCCGAGGATAGTCTCAAGCCAAAAATTGTTCATTGGATGAGGCTTCGTGTCCTAAGTCAATGACAGGAGGAGCTTGAGAGGCATGAGAGCCCAGGACTATAGGAAAAGGGGGCCGGGGGTTCTGACTATCAGAGGGTTTTAAAAATTGTTGTCATGCATCAAATCAGCACACTGGCCAACTTCCTTTTCTCTATGCTGGTGTCCTTTTCTCTGAATTGCTCTGTTTTCATTGGCCTTTTGGATTTGTTATTATCTTGTTTCCAATATGACCTACCCTTCCCCAAGAGATTTATAAGTATACTTCGCCCTCCCACCATGGGCCTGAAAGTTACTTTAGACTCTCGCTGTACAAACCAATGTTAATAAAGACGTGTTCCTTGACAAGGACAGTCTACCTTTGCATCTCTTTCTCTCCCCTCAACATCTAACAACCACCATGGCCCAGCAATATGTGTTCCTAATGTCCTAATACATAAATTCCACCATATAGTTACTGTTTTCAATTATAAAGATTCTGTTTTGGGTTCAATATAGACAAAGGCTGAGGTGTATTTCAGGCCAAGTGTCCATTCATAATACTGGCCAGCACAGCAGGGTTCAGTTCTGG